>JAASFT010000450.1:0-19608 GCA_023333885.1 Globisporangium parvum
ACGCCCTTGCAGTGGGACTCGCCGAACCTGCGCATTGAGGAGAGCAGTTGTTGTGAGCGTCGTGTGCACTTGCGTGCCATCGAGGCGCGCTGCATGTGGCGCGCACGCGAGCGAGCGACGCGGTGGAACGTACGTTGTGACGCGGAAGATACGGCCGAACGTGCTCATTGTGGAGGTTGCTGGTCGAGCGTGAAGATGAGAGACAAGGCGAGCGCTGCTGCTGCTTGTCGCTTCGTGCTCAGTGGGCGTTTCCGGAAGTGACGATGCGCATGTCGTTCAGATCGCGCGCGTACTGCGCTGGAGTCAATAGTGCCACTGGAGGGGGTTTGGATTGGACAATAGTGCCTCCCTCGCACGAAAGTGCCCCACTGAGCGCCAAATCTTGTGGCTCGCACTCGTTGTCGGCGCTGTTCGGCACGCCGACATGCGCTCGTTGCGCAATCAGCGTCGGTCGATGGAGATCGGGGACGCACGTGTGCAGGCAGAGGAGGCTGCATGTGGCGCAAGGACGATTGATCACCAAGGCGTTTTGGTTCATGAGCGTGACGACACGCTTTCGCTGACTGGCATTTGACTTGCGATACCAGGAGGTGTCAACCAAGAGTGTGCTCGCTCCTCAAAGACACTCCTTTAAGAGCACGCCGCAACATGTAGCTAATGGAGACTGGCCACCACGACCACGACCTCATCGGCATCTACAACCACTGCTACGCTCGACAGGCCCAACACAAGGAGAGAACACAGCGACAACGAGTGATTGAAGAAAGACTCCGTTGAATTAGCTGTGTCTGGATCCAAGAGTAACCATGCGCGAGGCCGTTTACTTCTTCGACTTCTTGGTGGCGAGCTTGCGCTGGTAGAACTCAAGCTCCTTGCCCTCCAAGATGTAGCCGTCCGCACGGCCCGACTGGCCCGGGCGCGACGAGATCACGGCGAGCAGGCGGCCCGACTGGAACTGCTCGTCGAGCTTCACGTCGAGCACACGCGTGCGCTGGCGAGCGGCGAGCTTGCGGAGCACGTGGTCCGACTTCTTCACAGGCTCCTCCTCGTGCTTCTCGGCGTTCTTCTTGATGCCGATCTTCACGCCGTAGTGCGCCTCGTACCACTGACGGAACGGGGTCGCGTCAACGAGCACGACCGTGTTCTTCACGAGGGTCTTCGTGCGCACAAGCTCGTTGTTCGACGCGTTGTAGACGACATCGAGAATACGCGTCTTGCGCGCCGTCACCTCCGTGCCCCACGAGAAGTTGCCCGTGTCGAGACGGAGCGCGCGGAACTTGAGGTGGCCACCACGCACACGCACAGTGTGCACGCGCTTGGCAGCGAGCTTCGTGTTCGCCGGCTGGCGGCCGAGCTCGAATTTACGCTTCTTGCGGAACTGGGCACGCTTGCCACCAGTTTCACGGCGCTTGTGGCGCGAATCACGGGAGATACCTGCATGACAACAGAGGCGAAGCGGCAAGAGGGATGAGTCACTGGATCAACCACGAGCGAAATGCGGCGTGCGGTCGACCGTGCCACGCTATCGCGTCGTCGTCCAGTCGTCGAGACAACACAGCAAGATCGAACGCCCCCGCGAGTACTCGAATGCCGCACGACGCGGATACAGCAGTGAGTACTCGCAGCCCTCGGGAGAGAGGGCTCGCACAGCGCTCGATCCAGGTCGAGTGCACGAGGCACTGTCTCCAGAGAGCGACACCGAGCGAGTCGAGGCAGCTGCTAGCACCGTCGTCCACCATGCGACAGCAATGCACGGCAAGCGCGTATGCGTCGCTGGCGTCGGGAAGCCAGCAGTCCGTCCTGTCATCGTCGAGCTGTCGGTACTGTGCGGCCAGATGCGGCGTGGGGCGGCTCGGCGGCGATGTCATCCTCTCGTCGTGGCGATCAACGATCGGCGGTAGGCGAGCGGCGTCGCGCGCGCGCAGCAGCGGACATGCAGCGGCAGCAGCAGCGGCGGCGGCTTACCCATACTGATCCACTTCCGACGGAGTTTTTTCGGTACTGTTTCCTCGATGCACGCAGCGGCGCATGAAGGCTCGGCAAGACACGACAGCCAACCAAATAAACGAAAGGCTCCAGCGCAATTTGCCTCATGCGACGTGCTTCTAGTAGGAGGAGGAAAGTACCGCTAGGCGCGCGTCAATTGGGATTCGTCTAGTTGATACAACAGCCTCGTTGGGGTTGGGAATCTCACAATCACTTGGTTTTTGTAGGCTCTATATATGAGTCCAGAATCAGGTCGTTCCCGCCAAAACGAACCTCGCTTTTCGCGCTACTGCAAATGAAGGAGCATACAAACATCAAGTGCAGTCGCTCTTGCAGCGACCGACGCAACACCAACAGCACGAGCAACACGAGCAACGACCTCCGATCGCTCGCTCGCTCTTGCCTGCCTGCCTCGCTTCAACGACAGCAACAGCACCAACAACTGCAGTCATGTCGAGCGAAGAGTTCTCAGTCGATCTGCTGCAGCTCTACTATGGTGCGACGCAGCACGCGAGCACTGTGGTTGCACGTCGACAAGTGTGCTCGCCACCCGCCGCACACAAAGCTCACATTGCTGGAACGTATGTGTGTGCATGCGCTTGCAGATCGCCTGTTTCCGTACGAGCAAATGACCAAGTGGCTCACGTACGATGGAGGTGCGTACTCGCACATTTGAGCGTCTTCACGATCGCTTGCGTCCTCGAGACAACAGGATCTACAAGCCAACGGACTGATCGGACGGACCATGCGCAGGCGAGGAGTTTCTCTTTCGGCGCGAGCTGTCGTTCACGCTCGAGAACGACACGTACATCCGGTACAAGTCGTTCCACAACGCCGAGGAGATGAAAGCGTCGATGACGAAGACACTGCCGTTCAAGATCGACATTGGCGCAGTCTTCTCGGTCTCGCCGGCCGACAAAGGCAAAGTGAACGCGAGTGACTTTGTGCCCGAGGAGCGCGAGCTCGTGTTCGATATCGACCTGACAGACTACGACGACATCCGCACGTGCTGCGGAGGCGCTGCGATCTGCGCCAAGTGCTGGCAGTTCATGATCGCGGCTGTGAAAGTCATGGACGCTGCGCTGCGCGAAGATTTTGGCTTTGAGCACATCATGTGGGTCTACTCTGGCCGCCGTGGTATCCACTGCTGGGTCTCGGACGAAGCTGCGCGCATGCTCACGAACGAAGCGCGCACGGCGGTTGTGCAGTACCTCTCGCTCGTCGAAGGCAATGAGAACGCCAAGCGCAAGGTGCACCTGAAGGACCCGCTGCACCCGTCGCTCGAGTACGTGTGTGACTGCGTCATGCGCCTACGGCTCTCTCGCTCTCTCTGTCGATAGCTCGTGACACTGACGCACACGCACACTATCTTGACACGTCGTGTCTCGTCGCTTGTAGCCGCGCGTATCGGCTACTCGAGCCGCTCTTTGAAGACATTGTGCTCGGTCCTGATGGGCAAGGCATCTTCTGCGACGAGAAGCACTGGAGCAAACTCCTTGACATGGTTCCGGACGAAGACCTGCGGTCGCAGCTGAGCACACGCTGGAGTGCGCGCGGGAACGACTCGAGTCCGCGCGAGAAGTGGCTCGAGCTCGTCGATGGCGTCGAGAAGATTGTCGCAAAGGGCCAAGCGAACAACAAGCGCACGGCGAGCAACGACCAGCGCAAGCGCAACCTCCTCGAGCTCCGGACGTGCTTGCCCGAGATCGTGTTTGCGTACTTGTACCCGCGACTGGATGCGAACGTGTCGAAGCAGCGGAATCACTTGCTCAAGAGCCCGTTCGCAGTGCACCCGAAGACTGGTCGCGTCTGTGTGCCCGTCGCTGCGGATGCGATTGAGGACTTTGATCCGTTCGCGGTCCCGACGCTCGGGCAGCTCCAGGACGAGCTCAACCAGTCGAGCGCAAAAGACGCGGGATCGGGTACGTCCCGTGCTGTTGCTGTCGTGGCTGCGACGCTCGGACGCTGTCGAGATGGACGCTCGCACTCACATGTACATGCTGCTGTGTGTGGTCGGTAGAGATGGAGAGGACGTCGATGAAAGAGTACGTGCGGCTGTTTGAGAGCAAGCTGCTCAAGCCGCTCGACGCGGCTGCGAAGCTCAAGCGGCGCGACGCAAAGGAGTCGAGCGCAGCGTTCAGTGGCGACTGGTAGACGCGCAAGCACGCAAGAGAGGGAGAATGCGACTGCGGCGTAGAGGACGTCGAGCTGCTCAACTGCGTAGCGTATCGTGCATGAGCAAGAGCAAGAGAGTGAGGAGGAGGAGGAGGAGCGAAAGACGCAACGAGCGTTTGCACGGACGCTTGTTCCTAGCGGCGGCAGATACGTGTGAAGCAACAGGGTCCTAGAGCTGTCGACTCGTTCGGGTCCTACTGCCCTCCACGCGCCGCTTTGAAGCGCGAGACGCGCTTCACCGGTTGCTGTACGTAGCATCCGTGAGTGGCAAGCAAGAGAGCGAGAGCACGTGAGCGAGAGAGCATCGCGTCACGACACTCGAGAGAGCAAACGGCGTACCGGCTCGCCGACTGGCTGGAGCGTCACGACATCGCCATTTGGGTTGTTGCCAGCGAACCGAGAGCGCAGCGGCGCAGCACCCGAGCCGACCATCCCAAACGAGCTAGACATTGACGCCTTGGGCTCCAGCACGCTCTCTGGCGCAGACAGTGGCGCGCGCTCGACGATCTCGCGCTCCATGATGTTGCCTGAGAACGACGCGGACGACGACGAGAACGCTGGCGACGGAATGCTCGCTGGGGTGCTCGCGGCACTGCTCACTGGTGGCGGTGGTGGCGTGTGCGAGACGTGTGTGAACGACGGCGCGAGCGCTGGCGACAGGAGCGACGGTGGTGGCGCAGTGACTGCTGCAGGCTTGCGCGCTGGCGGCGCTGCCTTTGTGCGCATCTCTTGCGCTTTCTCATCGAGCTTCGTGTCGGTTGGACAGAGCTCGAACGCCCGTGCAAAGGCGTCGGCTGCTTCACTGTAGCGTTCCATGGACGCGAGTGCACTCGCTTTGCGGTAGTGGCCCTAGGGTCACGACACGAACGAGTCGAGTCATTCGGTCTGGTGCTCTTCAGAGGCAGCGACACGACAGCAAGACCCAGTAGCGGCACGTACCTTGACCCACGAGTCGTCCAGTGCGACTGCAAAGTCCGCGTCTTCGAGCGCTTCGCTGTACTGCTTCATACGGTGGTACGCTGCGGAGCGGTTGCCGTACAAGATCTGGTCGGTTCACACGCGCATCGCATCAGCAAGCCAACCAAGGTACCCACGCACAGCCCATGTCACCACCAGCTACAGTGCACGACGTACGTGCGACGACGGCTCGAGCGCGAGCGCTTGCGAGTAGAACGCGACCGACTCGGCGAACTTGCGCTTCGCAAACGCACTGTTGCCCTTGGCTTTTAGCTCAGCAGCACGCGCTGCGACGCTCGACTCGGGCGACGCTGTTGTCTGCGACGCACTGTCCTCTGCGTCTTCAGGCGCGTCGCCACTCGCTTCTCGAGCTTCCAGCGCTTCGATGCGGCGCATCGTCTCGTCCCAGTTCCACTCAGTCTGCTCGGCCTTGCGCCGCTCTTCCTCTTCGATCTCAAAGAACTCCTCAATGTCTACCACAGGCGTCCCAGGAGCAAGCAAGGACGCACGGAAGAGCAGCGTGAGCAGAACAAGTGACGGCGTCCGTGAGCAGACGCCGAAGCTCGTGAGTCGCACCTTCGTCTGTAGCTTTCGGCACCAGCTGCTCGCTCTCTTCTTCGCTCTCCTGGATCTCGCGGATGTTCTCGTTGTCGTAGAGCTGCTCCGATCCGAGCGCAAGAGCGCACCACACGCATGAGCAAGTGTGTGAGTCGGACGCGTGCAAAGAGAGAGAGAGAGAGAGTGCGACGTCGTGACGGCAGACACTGGAAGCGTCGAGACCTTCTTGATGTCAAAGAGACTGTCGACTTGGCTCTTCTTCTCGGAGAGATCGCTGACCGTGCTCTCAATGTCCTTGATCTGCGCCGCAATGTCTACAGGGCACACCAATCGAGCAGCGTGAGCAATGCGGTGAGGAGCGTCGTGCTCCTTCTAGTAGCAGCTGCAGCGCAATGTACGCACTTGTCTTCTTGCGCGCAATCGTCTCGACTGCGCTCGATGCGCTCTGCCACGCAAAGTAGTCATCACCGAGATGCGCTAGGATCTCGTTCGAGCGCACAATCTTGCCTGGCATCATCGCGCGCTTTCCGAGCGGCACCTGTCGACCAAGCAGAGTGTGTTGCCTCCATCATCCATGCGCTCGCGCCACTGCACAGCCACGCAGACGCACACACGAGTCGAGTGCGTAGCTGTAGTCGATATGCAGCAACACGTACCATCACGCGGTGACTCAGCTTCTTTGGCAGCTCTGCGATCGTGTCAGCGACATCGCCAAGCTTCTCGAGCTCGTCTTGGAGCTGCGCGATCTGCGTCTGTGCGCGCTCGATGCGCTAGAGTGTGGTGAATGCAGAGCATACGAGCGCAAGCGCAGGCGAGAGGAGTCAGTCGCGCGATGCAGCTCGCAGCGTCAGATGTGCATGCACACACACACGCACCTCTTGCAGCAGCCGCGGATTCGTTGCTTCGCTCGCCAGTCCTGCCATTTTCGAGTGTGGTCGAGCTGTTCGAGGTGTCTGTGGTTACTATTTACGGTAGCAGGTTTGTAGCAAACTCAATTCTAGCCGCATAGTGAAAGAAAGATGGTTTGTCTGTCTGAAACCAAGTCAAACTCTTGACGAACTGCGTCACTCTTGACCGCACACATACTCGACGACATGCATCTTCTGCACTTGCCGCGTGCGCTCGCTCTGTGCGCTCCTCGACGCCGTGCTGCAACTGCTGCGGTCGCTCCATTCTCGAGCAGAATGGCGTCGACTGCTGCTGCACCAGGACACCCGAGCGCAGCAGTCTGCGTGATCGGCAACGAAGTGCTGACTGGCAAGGTGCGTTGGCATCGCTGCCGCTGGTCGTTCAACATGCCTCCAAGCATGTCTCTCTCTCTCTCTCTGCCCTCCAGTGCAGTGGCTCGCACTTGCTCACGTCTTGTTTGCATTGCTACGATGAATGCTAGACGCACGACACGAACTCGCTGTTCATTGCAAAGCTCATGTTCCGCCGTGGCATTGACCTCAAGCGCATTGTCGTGATCCCAGACGAGATGGATGTGCGAACTGCTTTGCTTCAGTCTCTATCTGACTACCAGCGCTAGTAGTCACGTGGTGACACCAGCTACCGCAATGACTGACCTGCTGCGCGCTTGCTCTGCTGCATCGTATCACCAGACGATCGCGTCGACTGTGAAAGAGCTGTCGGATCTTGTGGGACCGAACGGCTACGTGTTCACGACTGGCGGCATCGGACCAACGCACGACGACATCACGTACGAAGCTGTGGTGCGTAGCATACTCTCTGTCTACGTCCAGTCGTGCTGTGAGAGTGGCGTTGAGATCATGGACTGATCTGCTCGTGTCTTGTGGTTCGGTCGGTGTGTGCGCACGACGGACACCTCGTGCAGGCGAAAGCATTTGGACGCGGCGTTGAGCTGCACCAGCCGACAGCCGATGGACTGCGCGAGTACCTCGAGAAGAAGAACCGCGGGCAGGATCTGAACGAAGACCGCTTGCGCATGGCGCTCCTGCCTGCTGGCTGCAAGATCCTCTCGACCGCGAGCTGGGTGCCGATTGCGCTTATGCACAACGTCTACGTCCTTCCCGGCATCCCGTCGATGGTGCGCGACATGCTCACGTACAACGAAGAGCACTTTGTCGGCGTGCCGATCCACCGCGCGATTGTGAGTCGTCTTCTTGCTGCTGCTGCTACTACTGTCGTGTGCGGTGCTTCGAGCTCGCTCGCTCGTGCACTGACAACACTGCGCTTGCTGGCTGCCACCATGTCCCGCAGGTCCAAACTCTGAGCTACGAAGGTGACATCGCAAAGCCCATGACTGCGCTCCAGAAGAAGCACCCAGGCGTCGCGATCGGGAGCTACATTAACCTCACGGAGCAGCACTCGGGCGTGAAAGACACGTCGTACAACACGCGCCTTACCATCGAAGGTCGCGACGAAGCCGAAGTTGAAGCCGTCGCGAACGAGCTTGCCATGATCGCGAACGGCTCGCGCTTCGACGCCGAGGCGCTCTAGACGTCAGCTAGCTCCTCGTCACGACACGCACATACACACACTATGATGGTTGTCAGTGATGATGTTGATGAGCATGCGACGTGTGAGCAAGGATCCGTGTGGACCACGCAAGCACAGCAGCATGTTGACGTCATGGACATCAAAGAGCTCTTTGAGGTTCATCGCGCGCTGCTGCTGCTGCTGCTTGAGCAGACTGCTGCGACGACGATGGCGACGCCAGTTGCTGCACCAAGCGCTGCGATCTGCGTGGTTGCGAATGAAGTGCTCACCGGCAAGGTGCGTGCTCATGCTCGTCTTTGCAGCGCAATGTGCAACGTATCCGACTGACGTCACGCATGCAAAACACGTATGTGCTGCTTGCTGCCTGCAGACGCACGACACGAACTCGTTCTTCATCGCGAAGCTCATGTTCCGTCGCGGCGTCGACGTAAAGCGCGTTGTCGTGATCCCAGACGACTTGGAGGTGCGTTCACACACGCACTTGCAGCTGGACAGCGCTCTTGACTCGCACCGAGTACTCATGGCGTTTGGATTCATGGATGGATGTGTGTGTAGATCATCTCGTCGACTGTGAAAGAGCTGTCGGACCTTGTAGGTCCGAGCGGCTACGTGTTCACGACTGGCGGCATTGGTCCTACGCACGATGATCTCACGTACGAAGGCGTCGCACGTGCATTTGGACGCGGTTTGGAGCTGCACGAACCGACTGCAGAGGCACTGCGCGCATATGCCCGCAGCATGAAAGTCAGTGACAACCTCAACGACGACGTGCTGCGCATGGCGACGCTGCCTGCTGGCTGCGAGATCCTCTCGACTGGGAGCTGGGTCCCGCTCGCGATCGTGCACAATGTCTACATCCTTCCTGGCATCCCGTCGATGGTGCGCGACATGCTCACGTACAACGAAGAGCACTTTGTCGGCGTGCCGATCTTCCGCGCGATCGTGCACACCATGAGCTACGAGGGGCTCATCGCAAAGCCGATGAAAGCGATCCAGAAGCAGCACCCAGGCGTCGCGATCGGGAGCTACGTGAACCTCACGCTCGAAAAGACTGGCGTGAAGGACGAGTCGTACAACTCGCGCCTTACCATCGAAGGTCGCGACAAAGACGAGGTCGAAGCCGTCGCGAACGAGCTCATCGCGATCTCGAACGGCGCGCGCGTGCACGCACCAGCACCAGCGCTGTAGTCGCTCCAGAGCGCAAGCGCGTTGTGCGAAAGACAGCGCGAGTCTGTGCATTCATCTGTTCATTCAGTCTTCACACTCCATCACGCCCAACGACTCTACCAACCCATCAACGCATCTACCTACTGCCAGCCTGACATGGCGTATGCTTCGTCCACCATCGAGCACACTACTGACGGCTCATCTCATCGCACTTTGTTCGACTACAGCTGCTTACGCCGTCGAGCTCAGGAGCGAGTTGAGGATGTGGTAGATGAGCGTGAACTGCGAGTCGCGGTACTCGCTCGGGACGTTGTTCAGTCCGACTTGGAGCTCCTGGAGCACGCTCGAGACAAAGCCGGCGATCGACGCGTCGCGCACGTCCATCACAAGCAGCGACTCGCGGAGCCAGCTGAGCTTGGTCTGCAAGTCATCGGCGAGGTCGGCGCCGAGCTGCTGCACAAGGCAGAGAATGAGCATCTGCGAGAGCTTGAGCGGACGACAGTTGAGCACGGCGCGCACGTCGCAGTGCGCACATGTGAACGCGACGAGGTCGACGTTCTGCGCGCCGAGCGCGAGCTTGAACGCCTCTTCGTAGTCGTCGCGTGCGAGGTACGCACGCACTGCGCTCTTCTGCGCTTCGAGCTGCTGCACTTCTGGCGACAGCGCTGCGGGTGCGCTCGCGCCACTCGCGCCGGCGAGGTGGCCAGTCGCAGTGAGCGCATCGACTTTTGTCGAGAGACTGTCGACGACGTCAATGAGCTGTCGGAGCTGCTTCGTCACTTGCGCGTTGCTGTTGCTCTGCCCGCTGTTCTCAAACGCCGTGCGCGTGCCTTTCACGAACGTGTCGTTGATCTGCTCAAACATCTTCTGCGTCGCGGCTTGGAAGCTCGGGATGATGATGTCTTGGAAGCACTCGCGGAACGACTCGCGCACAGGCTGCCGCACGTCTTCAACGACGCGCTCGACCATGTCGTGGACGCCAGCAGTCATCTGGTCTGGGAGCGCCGCGCTCAGTGACTCGCTCAGCTTCTGCTCCATGTGCGGGATGAGCTTCTCCGTGATCACGTGCTGGAAGCCGTTCTGCACGGGCTTCATGAAGTTGTTCTCCATGGTGTGGAGCACGATGCGGCCCATCGCTGGCACGAGCACGGTCTGGAGCTGCTTCTGGATCGACTTCTCAACTTGCACGGCCACTTGCGCAGTCAAGTGGTTCCCGAGCGTGCCCATCACGACGCGCATCTGCTCGCGGAGCTGCTCGTCGCGCGCACTCTGCGCCGCCTCCATGCGCCGGAGCATGGCAAACAGCGTCTGCTGCGACGACTCGCTCGCAGTGTCGTCGAGCGACGGCTCGTACTGCACGGACGACTCGTCGCGGAACGCGCGCACTGACGACGACGGCGACGAGCGCACGTACGACGCGCGGAGGTTGAACGCGGGGCCACCGTCTTCGCCGCCAACCGACGACGCAGTGTCGTCGTTGTTGACAGAGACTGCCACAGGACGGTACCCGCCACCAGCGCTGCGCGCAGGCGAGCCGATCGAGCCAATGCCAGAGCTCCGGAGCGCGCTGGTGCTGTGGTCCTCGTCCTCTTCGTCACCCACTTCGTCCTCTTCGTCGTCGCTTGCACCGTCGTCATCGTCATCTGCATCGTCGCCGTCACTGTTATCGCTGCCGTCGTTGTCGTCGCCATTCGTTTCGACGCTGCCGTGCTCTTGCGCATCGAGCTCCGTCTCTGGCGAGGACGTCGCTACGGCTGCGCCAGTGGCTCGAGGTGACTCGGCCGCTGACTGGTGCGACGTGCTCTCGCCTTCTGTCGTCTGCGCACCGACGCTCTGTCCAAAACTCTCGTTGTTCGACGGCACTTCGTCTTCGATCGAGCTCCGTGCAGTGGGCTGGTGCTTGAGCGGCACAAAGCACGTCGTCGCAGCGACGTGGTACCGCTGAATCGCTTGCGTCTGGAGACTGTAGAGCTGCATCGAGAAGTTCAAGAGCGCATCGTCGACGTCGTTGCCGTCGCGCGCGGCTTGCGCTTGCTGCGTGCGGTTCAGCACGCCCATCGACAGCACGGGGTACGCAAGCGCAAACTCCGTGATGTTGTCAAAGCGCCGCGGCGTGCGGGCGTTCGCACTCGAGGCGAGGTGCAGCACGTAGATGAGCGGACGCGTGCGGTCAGCGACAAAGAGGAACTGCGTCGTCGGGTCAAAGAGCGTCTCGTGGACAACGTCGCTCGGTGCTGCGTCGCTCGCTGGCGCAGCAGTGTCGCCAAGGAGCTTCACGGTCTGGAAGCACACGGGCTGGACGCTCTCGCTCACAGGCGCGTTCCAGAGCGAGATGCGCGTGTTCTTGTCGCCGCCAATGAGCAGACCTGGCTGGTTCAGCGCATTGCCAGTGTAGAAGTGGAGGCTGTTCACTGCCAAGCCGTCGAATGGCTCAAAGCGATGGACAAACTCGCCTGCGTGGTTGTTCGCGCGCTCGCTGATGCGGTAGACGTGCACGAGACCGTCTGCGCCGGCTGTGAGGAGCGCGTCGCCGCTCGGCGAGAACGCAACGTCGTTGATCTGCGCCGCCGACTGGCCGCACACGACACTGATCTCGTACAAGTTGTCTGCGCCAGCGCCGTCTGGCCCGACGCTCGAGAGGTCCGTCACAAACGCAGTGCCGCCGTTCACGATCGCGATCTTCGACGAGTCGAACGGGTGCCACTTGACGCGCTGCGCGGGCGTTGGGATCGTCGTGAGGAGCTCGCGGTTCATCGGGTCGTTGTCAATGCGCCAGATCGCAATCTCGTTGTCCGTGCCAGAGCTCAGGAGGATGTCCGACTTGCTGCTGAAGAACGCGAGCTCAGTCACCGCGTGGTTCTCGTGCTTGCGAATGAGCAAGCGGTCGACCGAGCTCTGGCTGATCACGCGGATGAGGCCGTTGCGGATCGGGTACGAGATGAAGTGCTCGTTGACCGAGATGAGGTTCCCGAGCTGCGACGTGCGCTCCGAGTTGTACAGCGTGATCGGCATGACTTCGAGCGACCGGCTCTCGCCTGGCTGCTCACCGAGCGACCGGTACTCGACGTACTCGCCAGTGATGCGCGTGCCCGGGCGGTTCCCTCGTCGCGGCGAGCCACTGAGCGAGTTCGTCGACGACCCAGCACCGCCAACGCCATTGCTGCGACTGCTGCTGCTCTCGACAGTCGAGCTCACGCTCCGCACGACTGGGTACGCAGACGAGAGCGAGCCAACGTGGAAACTACTGCTGCTACTCTGCTGCTGCTGTGGGCTCACGCGCGGTGGCGGCGCAAACTGGTGGAACAGCGACGCTGGCGGTGCTGACGGTGCGCTGAGTGGCGGCGCCGTTGGCATTGGCGCAGCGCGCATGTGGCCGTTCGCGGTGCTACTACTGGACATGAACTGCTGCAGAAACTGGTGCTGGTGCTGCATCAGCTGCTGCGGCTGCGGCGGTGGTGGGTACTGCGGCGGCGCTGACTGCAGTGGTGTCGGCTGGTGCTGGTGCAGGAGCTGATGCAAAGGGTTTGGACTGTGCGTGATCTCGGGCGACACGTGGTCCATCGATGCAAAGCGACCTGACAATCGAGTGCCGCAGCGCTATGTCAATGACCATCTCCAGATGCGCACGAAAGATCCCCCTCGCGATGCGATCAAATGCACACGACGCACCTGCGTGGAGCAGCGTCGGAGGCATCGGCGGCGCTGGTACGACCACTGGCGGCACGAGACCGACGTGCGGTGCAGGCGGTGGCGGCGGGATCATCTGCGGAGACGGCTGCGCCGCGAACGAGCCGGGCACGCCGCTGCTGCTCGTGCTGCTATTCCGGCTGTGGCGGCCATTGCTAGCGCCGCCATCGAGGCTTCCAGTCGCGCTCATGCTGCAGTGGTGACTGCTGCTGCTGTCGTTGTTGTTGTTGGTGGTGGTGGTGATGATGATAGTGGTTGCGGACGTCGACGCGCAGGGAACGAGCGCGCGGCTGCACGTGTCGTTGTCGTTGTCGTCGATGTTGGTGCGTGTGCTTCTGGTGCTGTTGTTCTCATGAAAGAGGGGAAGCCAAGTATAGCAAATTTACAATAACGATCATGCACGCTTTCAATACAGGCGCGCTTTCACGAGCAGGACAAATGCGAATCGATTGACTTGCACAGTGTATGGATTCGCGAATAGAGTGTCCACATGAAAGGTTCGGCATGTAGTAAACGGGAAGCTTTCGTCGAGCCTAAAATGTGGCAAAACATTCGTAATTTTAACAACGTCGACTTTTGCCCTTGTTCCAATTTGCCATCGCAAAATCGCGTCGACTTGCGCGCGTGACACTTGGTTTTTGTATCCCGCGCGGGAAAGTCTTCAGAACGTTCGGGAAAGTCGACGTAACATAGTCGGCCGGAAAATGCCCGCTTAAGTACGTGACTTTGTTCCTATACAAATTGCGCGCCGATTACAACACCGCGGAATCTCGACAGGATTGTAGTATGCTAATGTCGAATGTAAACTACTGCTCGAAGGAACAAGGGCAAAAGTCGACAGCGTGCATTTTGCGTCGCTTTTTGCACAATGCGTCGTGTTTGAAAATGACAAAGTGGCATAGTTTACTCAAGTCGCTTCAAACCGTCATTTTCAAACTACGACGCGCCAAAAGTGGCATACTGATTTCAAGTGATCGCAATGTCCTCACCTCTGCGGCGTTTTTGGAATGCGAGTTTGAATTTGTGGCCGCAGGAGTTGGCGGAAATTACAAGAGCGAGCGACGACAAATGGCGCGCACACGAACTGCGTCGTCCGCGCACGACGAGGAGCATGACGAGGAGCAGCACGCAGGCGACGCCGCCGCGGCGGCAGCGGGTCTCAGTGCTGACACCCCCATGTCGGCTGTCGCTGCAATCGCAGCTGCGACTGCTGCGAACGCTGCGGCGGCAGTAGAAGCCGTTGCATCTGCAGCGCAGGCGCAAGTGCTGCACGCCGCAGCGACCATCGGACTCACGGACAACCAGGACGAGATCCGCCGCGGACTCGTCGACTCCCACGACGCTGCTGTTGCTGCCGGCGACGACGCGCTTGTGCAGGCGTACATGAACCTCGCGCAGCCTGCGACTCACGTCGGCGCTACTCCGAGCTTCAGTGCCACGCAGCCAGCAGGTGTCGGTAGTGTCCACCCACCACTGATCGCTCCAGGCGCTCACGCCATGCGGGACAACATCGCGAGCTCGCAAGTGCCGACGCGCTGTCCGCCGTTCCGCGAGAGCTATACGGACATGGTCGAGCTCCGTCGGGAGCTCAAAGTGCTCTCCGTGCGCATGAGTCTGCCGTACTACATGCAGCACAGCAGTCCGCAGCGCTTGGAAGCGCGCTGTCCGACGTGGAAGCACCGCAAGACAACGCCAACAGCGTGCGAGTTTGTCGTGTCGGCGAACCGCCACACGAACGGACGCGTGTACGTCACGCGCGCAGTCGTCACGCACGCGCCGACGTGCTCGGTCGCGCAGTCAAAGCCAGGGAGCTACATCACAGCAGCGGCGCTCATGGAGACTGCGAAGCCGTTCATGGTGCAAGCTGGCAGCGCAGTCCGTCCGAAGGACATGGCAGGGATCATGAAAGACCAGTTTGGCGTCGCGACGTCGTACATGACTGCGTGGCGCGCACTGAGCGCGTTTCGCCAGCAGCAGAAGCTCGAAGAGAGCGCGTCGTTCATGAAGATCCGCGGCTACCTCGACGCGTTCGTGCAGAGCAATGACGAGTCGGTCGCGGCGTTCGAGTACCTCCCAGACTCGACGACGTTTGCGCGCGCGTTCCTGTGTCCAAAGCCTCTGCAGCTCGCGCTGCGGTACTGCCGCTCGACCGTTCTCTTGAGCGTGTTCCTCATCACGTCTGCGCACGGCGGCGTGCTCATGACTGCGACGACGCAGGACGCAATGGGCGACAACGTCCCGCTCGCACTCGCGATTGCGACGGTCGAGTCTGACGACAACTGGCGCTTCTTCCTCAAGAAGCTCGCGGTGGCGATCCCAGACTTTGATCGCACTGCGCTCACGTTCGTGCACAGTCGCGGCGACGAGCTCCAGCGCCCGCTCCATGACCTCTTCCCGAACTGCCACCAGTCGGACGCAGTCGAGCAGTTTGCGACGCCACCGAGCAGTGCGAGTGAACCGAGGGCGGTGCCGTCGGAGCACGCGTTCCAGTGGCTCGAGGCACTGTGCGGAAAGACGCCGCTCATGATCCTCGTCGGCTGGGTCTCGAAGGTCGCCAGCACGCTCTACCAGCGCTTTGGCAAGTACGGACAAGTGAACTCAGAGTACCCGGAAGAGTTCCATGCGCTCCTGCAGCAGTACGAAGCGCAGGCGAGCCACCACGAAGTGCTGCGCATCGCCGAGAACGGCTACGAAGTGATCGACCACCAGACTGGACGCCAACGCGTGGTGGACTTTGCCAAGCACAGCTGCACGTGTGGCGAGTACGACGCGTCGCGCTTCCCGTGTCTCCACGTCTTCCTCGCGATCTCGTGTGCCGGGATGATGCGTGCCGAGGTCATCCCGCGCATCTTCCTCATGGCGTCGCTCAAGGCGCTGTACGGCGGTCGCATCACGCCGATCGACGTCGAGACCGTCGCGTCGGACAACGTGACGCTGCCGATCCCGCAGCCCAAGACGCGCGGCCGTCCGCGCAAAGTGCAGCAGATCCAGCAGTTTGGCGACTCGAAGCAAGAGAAGCTCGCATGCAGCGTCTGTGGCGTCAAGGGTCACAACAAGCGCACGTGCAAGCGCGTGCTGGCAACAGGCAGCAGCAACAGCACTGCTGCTGCTGCTGGCGATGCCAGTGGTAGCGCAAGTACCGGCAACCACGACTTGTCGACTGCGCCGCACGCTGCGAGCAACGGGATGGAGGACGACGAAGCGTCGACGTTCTTGGATTCGACCTGTACGTATGGCCCTGTGCCTCTGATAGTGTGATGAACTCTGCGATCGCTGCCTGTGCATGAACTCGCTGACACTGTGTGTCTCGTGTCGTGCCACTGCGCTTCGCTTCGCTGACTGTCGCTGCCGACAGACGTCGACGAAGCGGATCTGCCGTTCGACCACACGTCGCTCCACCACCACGCGTCCGAGCATCACCACCACCACCAGATCCCGATCGAAGACGGATCTGCCGCAGCAGGAGCGCTCCACGCGAAGTCGTCGATCGCTGGCACTGACGCGAGCAACGCGTCGCCATCGGCCCGGAAGCGCAAGCTCCTGTCTGCGAGTGGATCGAGCACTGCCGCGACAGACGCCCCTGCAGCGGCGAAGGACCAGCCCGCTGTAAAGCGGCCTGCGCCAGACCACGGCGACGTGGAGATGGCGCTGCTGTAGACTCGTCTACTACTGTCGTCGTCTATTGACGCCACGTCTGTCCTGCCCAAGTCCACGACGATGCACATCCCCAGTTGGCCAACGCGACAGGTCGCCCGAGTCGCTCGCACACGTGAGCCCATGTCGTCGTTTGAGGTCTGTTCATTCCTTCATAGCTTTACATACATGTACGGGAGGATGCACTCGCTCGCTTGCTCGCGTTGCGTCGGCTTGTCGCGTCTAATAGGGTGGGTGGGCGGCTCAAGCGAGTGCTTCAGCCCGAGACGCCGATCGTGCGGCGCAGGATCTCTTTCTGCAGGAGCTTGATCTCCTTCGTCGCGCCGCTCATGAGCCCCGAGTTCTCCTGCGCGCGGCGAATGAGGTACGGCAGCACTTCGTGGATCGGGCCGTACGGTACGTACTTGAACACGCGGTAGTGCTCGTTCCCGAGCGTGTACGACACGTGGTCGCACATACCGAGGAGCTGCCCAAAGTACACGCCACCGGTCTTGCGGTCAATGTTGTACGCGTCCATGAGCTTCACAGTGTTCTTGACCGAGTCTTCGTTGTGCGACGCGACCATGAAGCTCGCAATCGCGTTGTTCTTGAGCAGCTTCTCGACCTGCGTGTTGTAGTTCGCGTGCGTGTTTGCGATCGAGTCGTGGATCGGGTCGACGTAGCCCATGTCGCGCGCACGCTTGCGCTCCTGGACCATGTACGCGCCGCGCACGAGCTTGCAGGCGAAGCGGAAGTCCTCGCGCCGCGCGCGCTCGAGGTCAATGTCAACGCGGTCGCTCGAGATCTTGAGGTAGCACTGGAACGTGTTGTAGATCACGTCGCGGCTGCTGCGGTTGTACTTGCGCTGGAGGTTGAGCGTGAGGTGATCAATGCCTGGCTGCATGTACGTCTGCTCGGCGTCGACCATGAGCTTCACACCCATTTCACTCGCTTCGTTCGCGAGCGACTCGAGGCGGTTGATCATGTTGCGCAGCTGCGTCTTCTCGTTCGCGCTCAGTGGCTCTTCGTCAATGAACTGCGTGAGCGGTCCCATCGTGAGGTCGAACGGGTCGAGGAAGCTCACCCAGTCGACGTAGTCAATCACACCGTCGCGCGACTTGTTGTCCATAGCGTCAAAGAGCGTCTTGAGCTCTTCGTCGCTCATCTGCACACCGGCGTTGCGCAGTCCGGCGCTCAACGTCGGGTAGTCCACGAGCTTCTCGAGGTATTGCGACTTGGCGCGCGAGAGGTTCGGACCGTCGAGCGAGTGGAAGAGCAGCTGCGCTTGCACAATGATCGACGACATGCGCATGAGCAGCTCCGGCTTGCCGAGCGCCGTGCACTTGATCGCAACGAACGCGGGCTCACCGGCTGCTGCCGTGCTGCCAGCGTCCAAGATCGCTTGACGCGCAATCGCAGCGTTCGCGTCGCACGTCGACTCGTCTTCGTAGTCGTACGTGCGCGCTGACACGAGGTTCTGCGAGACGCCGTTGAGGTCGCGCGGCTGCTCGACGTCGGCTTCAGCGGCGTAGTCGAGGATGCCGCCGATACCTGCGTCTGCGAGCTTGTGCAGCACAGGGCGGATCTCGTTCGCGTCTTCGCCGGCGCAGAAGTGCCCGAAGAAGCTTGCGCGCAGGAACTTGTTCGTGAACGCTGGCCCGGGGAACTGGTACGACATCTTCACGAGACGCTCGCTGTGCTTGACGAGCCACGTGAGCTGCGACGCTTTGAACACACCGTACGCGCGCAGGAGCTCGCCTGTGGACTTGTACTTGAAGATCTGCTCGGTCTGCTCGAACGACAGCTCTTTCGTGACCGGCGATGCCGCGGCGGCGGCAGCAGCCGCAGCAAAGTCCGTTGCTGGCGACACGCTCGCAGCGAGCGGCGCAGCCGTGCGCGACGTCGACGAGCTCGAGCGGAGCGACGCGTGCTTGCGCAGCGGCATCGCGGCAGCGCGTGCGTGCTGGACGTGGCGCAGCATGCTTTGGTGCGGTGAGCGAGCGGACGTGAGTGTGTCTGGGGTGCGCCGTGCACCTGGGATTTGGAAGTGTGTGTGTCTCCTCAAGCAGAGCCCGAGCGCAGCAAGAGGAGGATGGATGCTGCGATGCTGCGATGCACCAGCCAGTCAGCGAGCGTGCTTGAAGCGAGTGAGCGTGTGCGCTGTGTGCTGTGATCCACTTCCTATCCTCGTTCGTGACGAGGTTTTGGCAAGTCTATTTGTGTGGACGAACAAGTAGGGTTCAGGCGTTGATGGCGACCTTGCAAAATGGTTGGGATTTGTAGCAGATATAGAAAGGGTTCAATCCGAGATGCAGGACAGCCCTTGCATGCATTAGGCATGGTTGAAATGGCCACGTAGCATCCGCACTCACGAATATGCTGTGTAGAGAGAAGAACCTTTCTACTGTCCTCACTGTCTGGCCAGCCAATCAGCGCACCACTGGCGTACCTTCTTCAGCTAAACTCCGACTTTGCGGTCTCAAGCGAGAGTGATCTGCGACACTAGACGAAGGTTCTCGCATGTTAACGAGAGGGAACCGTGCTGTCGCCGATTCAACCAACAACAGTCGCTTCAAGCTCAAAGCTACCACGCAACAACGCAGCCAGCAGGTGGTCTGGAGCTCGCTGCGAGCGTATGTGTGGCGTTATGGCGTGCCAGCCAGAGTGGCAACCACAGCTCCACGCCGATCGATCGATCGATCGAGCTCGCTCTCTCTGATTGCGCAGCCACCACAACACCATGATTGGCGCTCGTGCAGTCCGACTCGCCACACAAACCGAGGTCGATTTGAACATGTTTCTCAGAGAAACATAACCGCAGTCGATAAGCTATAAGCCACACATAGCAGATCGGCGGCGCCTGTGGGCAGCTCACGGTCGAGGACCCGTTCAAGAACTTGAGCAACTGGGTCGTCTCGGCGCAGCACTTTGAGTACAAGATCTCCAACATCCTCGACAAGTCGCTCGAGAGCTGCTTTGGCTTCA
>JAASFT010000451.1:0-19585 GCA_023333885.1 Globisporangium parvum
CAAAGGGTGGAGCCGCACTTCCGACTCAAATGAACAGCAACAATTTGGAGCACTCAAACCAAGTGTCTTGTTTTGCTTCCGTCGTTACGACTGGAATCCTTGCGGAAGGTGTCTACACACGCTTCCTCGCAAAGGTGCTGCGTAACTCGGACACGTCCGGTTACAGTTTTGCTCTTCAGCCAACATGCCATCTGTATACCAACAGGCGATCTGTACAAACTTCACTTGTTGATCGTCACTACGAGCAAATATTCATAACATCGAGAGTGTTGCCTTTTCATGCACTTGACCTCGTGGCAAGTCGCTATCATACCGCACAACTCGCCTGGATAGAGGAGGGTATATCACTCTACGAAACAAGTCCCGCATATCTGCAAACCCAAGCTTGTCGAATAAACTCATGGCTCCATACAAAGTCTATTCACCTGAATCTGCTTCTGTATCATACCTGTAACACAGCCTCCAAGAGTACCTTGTGTTCCGCCCATCTGGTAAATAGATACTAAGAGTCTTGTCCGATAGTTACGCTGCGTGGCACGGACGTTGAGAAACTCATTATCCCACAACCACTCAGCAATAGCATGACTAACATGATCAAGTTGGTGCTCGCGGCTGTGAGAGCGCTCATTGCGCTGGTGTCTGCGACTCCAACCTTTTCCAGCGTCCATTCCTTTGACGACCCATTCACCTCGCGTAGTACTCAAATGTGACGAAGTATCTTTTGGCCGGTTGACGACGCTATGTGCCTTCAGTGATGCAACGTTAGTTGCGCCGCTGGATTGTGGATGTATGTGAAGGAGCTAGTGTTGTCGACCTACAGATTGATGACTGATCTCCAGTACTCTATTGCGAAGATGCTTATGAAGCAAAACAGCTGCAGGCGAGACAAGGGTAGGGCGAGTCTCTCATTATATTGGAACTTGTGTCGCGTCAGGCAGCTTTGTAGTCGAATTTTGGTTTTGTTTGTATTGCGTGGTAACTTGACAGAATGACAATACCTGTTCGCTTTCAACACTCCTTTGAACAGGTCCGCGTGTAGCAATAGCCGAGGCTGGCTGTGCTTTGCTGCGTTCATTGGCTTTGTGTGGTCACATTGCTTGATTGTGGATTTTAGCCTCTTGGTTTTCGGTCATTCAAGAAGAGGATTGAAGGTTTTGTGAATGCGTCGCCACAGCTCGCTCCACTTGCGTGCTGCTTCGGGTCGGAGGTCTCTTGAACCGTTGTCCGCGCTTCGTTGGTCGAATGGGGGTGAAGTGCCACAGTAGTTTAGAATTTGAAACAATAAATCGACCGGCAGAGTTGAGTCAATAGATACTTGTATACTGACGGCTTAGCCCTCTAACTGCATTCACGTCATAGGAAGAATAGTGAGAGATGCGCGTAATCTTTCGCATTAAAAAACCTGGCGTGCGCGAGCGTGCGGTCGCGATCGAGCATACATTTTTCAAGATACCGCAAAAGACGTCTGTCGAGCGCAGCCACACACCACAAAAAGTCGACTCGAAGACGCACGAGAGCAGCAGCGACGGCAGTGGTGTCCACCGACCGACCGCTTCTTCACGTCCATCAGCTAGCAGACACAGCGCAATGAGCATCGAAGTGGTCCCGACGCCGCACCAGACGGCAGCAGTGGCACTGCAGCCGCGCGTCGCAGCACGCTCGCCCAAGAAGAGCGGCGCCGCGAAGCAGCGCAAGAAGAGCGTCGCCGAGACGTGTCGAGACACGGTCACGAAGCTCGAGCAGACGCTCTGGTCGTACCGCGATGCTGCAGGCGAGGAGTGGGACGCGCAACCTGCGTGCTTCATCACCGACTACCTACTCGCCGTCCAGTGCTTTGCGTTCGCAGTCTACGTCGCGCTCTTTGCGTCGAACGAGAGCGCCGATGGCGCGACGCAGCAGCCGGCGTGGTACTTGATCTACTTTGTCGCGCTCGGCATCTCGGCTGCGTTTGGCGGACTGCTGCACCACGTCGCGTTCGAAGCGATGCGCGGCTTGGCGGACAAGAAGACTGACAGTCTCGTGCAGCGCGCGCGCGTGTTTGGCTTCCACTGGAAGCGCTCGACCGTCGACCGCTTCATTGACGTGCTCTGGCGTATCGTGCTCGGATTCTCGATCTTGACGAACTTTGCGCTGCTGTCGCTCGCTGCGAGTCGGTACTTGAGCGAGTCGTGGGCGTACACGATCATCATCGTCGCTGGGACGCTGTACATTGCGCTGGCGATCTGGGCGAGCATCAACATGCACGTGCTCTTCCTCTTTGTCGGCTACCTCCCGGCGATGCTCTTTGGCGCCGTCACGAGCGTCATGGCGTTCAACTGGGAGTGGAGCCACTCGAGCAACGAGCTCCTCGTGTACGTGCTCAAGCTCGGGAGCGGCCTCGTCCAAGGCCTGATCGTGAGTCCGTCCAAGTCGACGTTCAACCACAACGCGCTCTCGCACGTCATCCTCAGTCTCGCAGCTACGTTTGTCTTTGTGCACTTTCAGCTGTGAGACGAGTGACGAGTGACGACTAGCAGCGACTGCCAGTGCACTGCCGCACGAGCGCGTCGAGCCGACGGCGTGGCCTAGACGTCCCAGACCGACAGCCAGATGGGCATCTCGAGCCCCGTAGACAGTAGTAGTGACAGAGGTGGCACGCAGATGTCGCGCTGAAAGGCAATCACAGTCCGAGGACCGAGGACTGAGGACTGAGGACTGAGGACAGAGGACAGAGGACAGAGATGGACGCAGCCGCATCACGCAATGAACGATGGCGCGCGTGTGCGTAGAGTATGAGCAGCCGTTACGGCATGTATGACTCGCTAATTTGATGTCGCACATGCGTTGGAAGTCGTGAGCTGCTCGTGTGGCATCAGCGTCTGTGGCACACATGCTGCTCTTTGGCGGCAGTCTCTCGGGTCCTGCAGCGAAGCGCGTGGTGGACCAGAGAGGCAGTGGCAGCACCACTGTCGACGCCCTCGACCGCGTCAGTGCGCATCGCAGCACTACAGAGACGACGACAGCGGCAAGTGGAAGGACGCACTCGCCGCGCACAGATGTGCTCCATCGACTGACGAACCACGAGCTCCGACTGCTCGAAGAGCTCGAGCGCACGCGCGCCACGCTCCAAGCAGAGTGGCGCCACAAGCTCCAGGATGCAGGGCTCAGTGGCGACAACGTCAGCAGCACTGGCGCAGCAGTTGAGCAGCTCGCGCAGCAGCTCGGGCTCCCAAGTCCGACAGCGACGACGCACACTGAGAGCGACTTGAAAGCGATGATGCGCTCCAAGACGCTCGTGCGCAAGCCGAATCAGTCCAGCAGTAGTGGCAATGCGCCAGGTCTCAAGGACAAGGTCGCGCGGTCGCATGCTGCGAGTGAGCTAGTCGCTCAAGCGTCATCGACTCGCACATCGCCAGCCAAACGACAGCTCCCACTGCTGCGCTCGAGTCTCGACATGCTACCGGTGCTCACGAGCTCTGGCGAGACGCCGTTCGAGCTCGGACTTGACAGTGGCAGTCCAACGACGCAGTCGCACGTACTCCCGATCTTTCGGTTGCCTACAGTGAACGTCGCTGCAACAGCGACCGCGCTGGCGACACGAGAGGTCGAGGTCGTCGCCGAAGACCGTGAACGGCAGCAAGCGAGCGAAGCGCTTGGGCTCTCACTTGACGAGATTGCGATCCTCGAAGCCGAGCTGAATGGCACGAGCAGGAACAGCGGTGAAGGTCCGAGTCGACAGGTGCAACAGGGCAAGGCGCTTCCAGGTCTGCGCCAGCAACAGCAACAGCTCAAAGGACAGCGAAGTGGTCAGCGACGTCCACTGAAGCGCAAAGCGATCAGCAGTAGCAGCAGCATGCCTCTATCAAGTGAAGCAGCTCAGACGAAGCGGAGCGACAGCCTCCGCAAAGAGCTCGAGTCGGCGCTCTTCAGCGTCCAGCACCTCACGCGTCTCGTGAAGGATGACATCGTCCTCGCGCAAAAGATCTGCCCAGCAAACGAGCTCCGAGCCTCGGTGCGTGCCCAAGTCTCTCCCTCTTTCTCTCTCTGTGACTTGCTCTGCTTGCCAACACACCAGGCTGCTGCGAGCGACATCTCCACTCCTATCACCTTGCTCACGCGCGATGCTTGCAAACGGTGCCTCCTTGCTAGCTCTACTTCAAGCGCTGGGGTCGCGACAAGGTCGAGAACATCTTCCGGCGCCTGCTGTTCAACCTCCAGGGCATGGCGTTCGCGCACTGGCGAGCGCTCATTGAGCGCGAGAAGCAGGACGAGAAGCTCCAGGTCTACCTCATGTACAAAGGCTCGAAGAAGCTCGATCAGTTCCTCCGCAACTGGTCGCATCGCAAGCTCCGGCAGGCGTGGACCAAGTGGTGGTCTGACATCGTGCACGTCAAAGCAATCGAGCGCCTCGCACTCGAGCTCGATGCGATCCGCGTACTCCAGCGCGCGTGGCGCGGCTACCGCGGCCGGCAGTTCGCCGCCCTCGTCAAAGCGCAGCGGCTCTTTGCGCAGCAGACTGCAGCGGCGAGCGTGATCCAGCGCACGTTCCGAGGCAGCGTCGCGCGCAAGTTCTTTCGGCTCAAGCGCCTGCACACGCGGCGACAGGACGCTGCGACAACGATCCAAGCAAGCGGACGCGGGTACTTGGCGCGAGAGCGCGTGAAGCGCATGCGCCGTGAGCGCAAGCAATTTGTCGCTGCGAGTCGGATCCAAGCGCTCGTGCGAGGTCGGCGAGCGCGGCGAGCGTTCCAACACTTGCGACGGACACATTGCGTCACGCAAGCAGCAGTGGTGATCCAGCGGCGCTACCGCGGTCGCCTCGGACGCGTCAAGTTCATACGGCGGCAGATCGAGCGGTACCGAAGCGCCGCAGCAACGAAGATCCAGCGCGTGGCGCGCGGTCGGATCGCTCGGCGCAAGGTTCGCGATTTGAGAGCAGCAGCAGCGACGCGACGGGCACTCGAGCACGCGGCAGCGATCCAGATCCAGCGAGTCTATCGTGGACACCGGTGCGTGTTCGCTCGCTCTCGATAGAGTGTGGGTGCTCATAGACTAAGTGACTAGCGCTGGTGACGGTCTTGCGTGTTTGTGCCTCTACAGCTCGCGGCTGTCGACGGAGCTCAAGCTAATCGCGCTGCGCGAGAAGAACCGGTGGCGCGCGAAGGCAGCGACCAAGATCCAGAAGATCATGCGTGCGTGTTTGGCAAAGACTCACGTCAGTCGGCTGCGCGAAGCGCACGTGGCGCAACTCGTGCAGCTCGCGCGCTTGTGGGTCGAGTACTGGAGCGAAGACACGTCGTCGTGGTTCTACTACAACCAAGAGGTACGTGACCCGACATACTCGCTGAGTAGCTGAGCATGACAGTGCCTCGATGGCACTGCGAAAGAGCTCACAAACGTGTATGCACCGCTCGTTGTAGACTGGCGAAGCGATCTGGGCACCACCAGCAAGCGGCTACACCAAAGCAGACAGCAACCTCGTGCTCCAGACTGGCAAGATCATTCCCGACCCAGTCGACGGCGACCTGTCTGAGCTCATGCGCGGCCGCAAGAAGCCGAACCTCTCCGGCACGAAAGCAGACAGCGACGCGAAGACGAACAGTGTCACCGACGCAAACCCAGACAGTGCCACCAACCTCGAAGACGACGCTGACGACGAAGACAAGCTGTGCGTCGAGTGCGAAGAAGAGGACGCGCGGCGTCGGTGCGAGCAGTGCGAAGACGTGTTCTGCGACGCGTGCTTTGAGAAGCTCCACCGAAGTAGCAAGCGCGAAAAACACACGTGGAAAGCCATGGACTCGCTGCGCTGCATCGAGTGCGAGAAGATGAAAGCCACGCGCTGGTGCTACGTGTGCCAGGACCCGTACTGCCTCGGCTGCTTCACGATCATTCACTCGAAAGGCAACAAGGTGAGCCACGAGTGGACCGACATGGCAGCGTTCAAGCGCGCTGCCAAGCAGCAACAGCAGCAGCAGGCGATGGTGCGAGACGAAGAGAGTGCGCAGACGTACGACGAGTTTCTGATGTCGCACGAGTACCAGTACGTCACCGAGTTTGCAGCAGCAGACGAGAGCGCGCCAGCAGCAGTAGCAGTAGCGAGCGACGACTACTCCGGAACGGCTGAAATCTCCGGCGCAGCAGCAGGAGGAGCGACGGAGTGGATGGCGCTCGTTGACGAGAGCTCAGGGCAGACGTACTACTACAACACCTACACGTGCGAGTCGCGCTGGGTGTGAGTGAGGGTATTCAAACGGCATCCGACTCCAGATTCTGGACAAATACGAACGCAATCCACTGATTTCTTGGAAATCCGAACGCATCACTCGCACTCACATCTACAGCTCAACGTCCTGGGCGTCTGTCACGTCACTAAAGCGCTCGCCATCGCCGACAGACTCGGACGTCTCGGACGCAGACGAGAACGCAGACGAGAACACGCGCGACGACGAATTCGAGAAGTTCTCGGCAGCAAACTGAGCGTACGAGTCGTTCGTGTTGAGGACGCTGTCGTCGTTCTCGTAGCCAAACTCGTCCGAGCCGCGGCGCGTGCGGCGCTGCGCCACGAGCAACTCGGTTGTCGTTGCGTTTGGGTAGACAAAGTCGACCGAGAACGTCGAGTCGACAATGTCGTATGGGCGCCGGTCGTTCCCATGATCTGCTGCTGAAGGCTCCGACACGAACTGGTAGCTCGTCGTCTGCTCGAACGTCGTGTCAAAGTCGCGAATGTCCATCTCGCCCGCGCGCCGCATCGGCTCTGGGTCGGCACTCGAGAGGAAGTTCGAGCGCGACGGTGGTGGTGGTGGTGGTGGTGGCGCAGGTCGCAGCGGTGGCATCGCGCCAAAGTGCGTCTGACCGAGCGGTGGGATGTTACTGAGCTCCGAGTAGCCGTCTTGACGCGATGCTTTCTCAAATGGCGCAAGCAGCGGTCTCGGCAGACCGCGTGGCGAGTGCTCGGGCACGGCGCCGTGCTTTGCTCGACGACTCCACAGCACCACGACGACGATCGCAAGCACGAGCGCTAGTGCGAGGACGGCGCCGACAACGATCACTATGACCGCAGTGTCCGAGAGCGCGCTGCTGTTGTTGTTGCTGCTGTTGTTGCTGTCCACGCCCGAGAGCGTCGAGTTTGCATCGCCAGATCGTACGTTTGGTGCTGTCGTCGCTGTTGCTGGTGCGCTGGTCCGAGCGACTGGTTCTTTCACAGTCAAGCGCTGGTAGACAGCGAAGTCGAAGCGGTCACTGGCGTTCACGCCTGCGATGATGATGTGTGCGAGGACCGAGTAGATCCCAGGCGTGGGGTAGAGCAGCTCTTGCTGCGACGTGAACACGATCGAGCCACTGGACGAGAAGTTCCCGACCTTGTTCGGCGTGTTGTCGACGAACTGCGTGCCGTCGCGGAACGGGTCGCAGTTCGACCCAAACGCGCACGAGTGGACGTTCGAGTGCACGACGTCGGCGAGGAAGCCTGTGCTCATGTCTGGGACGCGCACGATTGCGCCTTGGCGCAGCGCGTTTGCGCTGTTGACAAACCGCTCCTTCTCGAGCTGCACGGTCCAGTTGACTGACACAAACGTACCGGCGACGACCTCGGTCGCTGCGAGGTTGAGCTCCATCGAGAGCGGACAGCTCGTGTTCCCGCCTGCGAGCACGTTGTCGGACCACTTGGGCTGCTTGACAGTGTACGACGCAGGGATGCGCCAGCAGTACGTCATGCGACCATCGTGTACAAAGCCTGGCGACGTTGGCGTCGTCGAGTCCATCGTCGCAAGTGAGCACGTGCACGTGTTGTGAGCAGTATGCAGCAGAAGCGAGAATGGTGACCGAAAACGTACTTGAAGCGAGCGCGAGTGCGGTGTGTGCGAGGAGCGACATGGCAGCGACGAGCGCAGTCGCTCTTGTGTACGCCGACACCATCTCGCGCGCACGTGGATCTGCTGCGGCTGCTGGTGTGTCGAGGCGAGGCAAGTTCGCGAGTGCCGAGACGTTTTGGACCGTCGTGAGTGCGAACAGCGGAAAGATCAGTGCGTTGCCTGTTTATCATGTGTGTAGTATTACAATGTCGAATTTGTGTAACTGCTTGAACCCACTGGCCAACAAAATTTGAGCGAGGCTCTGCAACGCAAGGATCGATCGATCAGCAAGGTTGCTGCAGTGGTGTAGCAGCATGGTTGCTGCAGCGACACACGAGTACTTTGGCTCTGATCGATCCACATCGTTCCGAGACGCGCGTGTTGGACACATGACACGTGCTACGCGCTGACGGCAACGACATACACAAATACGTCTGTGTTCGCTTGACGTCGCTCATGATCGCTCGTGTTCGCTGCTGCGACTGCTGGTCGAGTTCTCAGTCTGTCGAACAGGCTGATGCTGTTTCGTGGGATCGCAAGTACAGTGCGCGCGCATCATTATATGATTATGTCTCTCGCGGTGGGACGCGCATGTCGAGTTCCTTTCCTTCTTCCTGCGCTTCTGCTTCTTCCTGACCGAGCCAGAGAAGCAAGCAAGCGCGTTGTTGCACGCAGGCGCGCGTGCGCTGCTAGAAGGACGGAAGATGCGCGAGACCGCGGCAGATCCGTCGCTGCATGCACACACGGGCGACGCTCCAAGCGCCACGACCGACGACACATCTGCTCCACCGCCAGATACACAAACAGCAGCAGCAACAACGCTGGATCACCACGACGACTCCGATGCCTCTGACGCACTTGCGGTCGTCAAGCGCATCGACTTTTCGTCGCTCGTTGTTGCTCTTGACAATAGCAGCAGCAGCAGTGACGACACGGAAGCGCACAGCGCAGTCGCCAGTTTAGATCGCGACATGCTCTTTTACGACACGGGCTTGAAGATCGACGTGTCTGCCGACCTGCACATGGTCGTTGGCTTTCGACGCGCGCTCTTCACGCCGCGCGACGACGCTGCCACAACAA
This sequence comes from Globisporangium parvum, assembly GCA_023333885.1. NCBI lineage: Eukaryota > Oomycota > Peronosporomycetes > Pythiales > Pythiaceae > Globisporangium > Globisporangium parvum. The sequence continues at coordinate 8,910 of JAASFT010000451.1, forward strand.
CAGCAGCAAAAGCGCCGCCGTCCGCACGCCTAGCGGCGTCGCTCCAGCGAACAGCAGATGCAGCAGCAGCGCAGTCGACTACTACGATGCGCGTCAACCTACAAGCGCTGGAGCTGCTCAGCGACGGCAGTGCGCTCCAGCTCGACGACGACGAGCACATCACAGACGTCAAGTGGGTCGGCACGGAGCACTTTTGCGCGAGCTACTCGTCTGGGGTCATCCGGATCTTCAGTCGCTCTGGGAAGCTCGTGTTTGAGCAGGTGCGTCTGCGCGTCTGGTGTGTCTGTCTGTGCTCCTGTGATGATGATCTGATCCAGTGCGTCGTGCGGCACTCGCTGCCTGCGCCTATGCCGATAGAAATTCCACACAGTCGCAGTCAAAAAGCTCGACCTGAGTCGCAGTGCGTCGACTGCAGTGACGTCGCGACGCCTCGAGGTTCAGCTCCAGACGTCGCGCGACGCTGACGGCGAGCTCTGGATCCTCTACGAAGACGCCACTGTCGCGATCATTCAAGTCTCGGAGCTCTTGAGCAAGATCGCATCGGCTGTCTTTGGTGCGTCCCGCAGACAGATCGACATTCGCATCCAAGCCTTGCGCACTCACCTGCTGTGGAACTGTGGGACTGTGTTTCAGGCCCTGCGCAAGCGAGCAAGTTCCGCAAGTACCAGCTCCGAGACCAGTCCGACGTCGTTGGCGCCGTCCCGTGTGGGTCTGTGCGACCGACGATCTTCCAGTCGCACCCGCGCATTGGCGTCTGCACGATCATCAGCGCTGGCGCCGACCCGTTCCTGTCGTTCTACCAAGCTGGCAATGACCAGAACTCGATCATCCACTTGGCGCACATTGCGACTGCGATGGCGACGCGTGCAGCTGGCGCCGTCTGGTCGTTTGCGAAGAGCTGGGGCTGGAGCTCAGCAGCGTCGACGCACGAGCAGACAGCGGAGAGCTACGCAGAGAATCGGACGATCGACGATGCAGCAGAGCACGTCGCTGCACCGGTCGGCAGTATCCGGTCGATCGCAGAAGACGCGCGGCGGCGCAGTCGCTGCCTCGCACTCAGTCCGACTGGTCGCCTCGCTGCAGTGACAGACACGCTCGGCCGCGTGCTGCTCATTGACACTGCGCGGATGCTCGTGATCCGCATGTGGAAAGGCTACCGCAATGCGCAGTGCGCGTGGATGCAAGCGAGTGAAGGCGCGCGGCGTCCGAGCGGGCTCTACCTCGTGATCTACTCGGCGCAGCGCGGGATTGTCGAAGTCTGGCGCGCGCGCTTCGGTCCGCGCGTCTACAGCTTTGCAGTCGGCGACAACGCGCGGCTCTTTACGATCGCAGACGCCTCCGGAGCTGGAGCAAGTCGGGCAACGCGCTGCGTCGTACTCGCAACGAGTCCAAACGGCTCGGCGGAGCTGATTGAGCTCCAAGCGAGTCTCCCGAACGTCGCGATCTTGCTCAAGTACTTCACGCAGAATAAGCTCCAGGAAGAGAACTTTGTGCTCCACCAGATCACTGCTGGGCTCCACGCGTTCGTGAAGAAGAAGAAGAAGAGCGCTGGTGCAAAGGGAGCGCCGCCATCTGTGCTCGAGCAAGACTCGATCGGTCCCTTGCTCGACGACATGGCGAGTCTGTCGTCCACGACAACGATCGACACGCTGCTCGACTTGCTCACGAGCGGCGACATGATCTACCTCAGCCCCACGTACATCCTGACTGCGCTCGAGAAGATCCAGACTGTACGTCATGCTCCGTGTGTGTGCTGACTGACTGGCTGACTGACTGATTGAACCACACGAGCTCACGACGCAATGGCTGTGTGCGAATCCAGGCACTGAAGCGAGAGATGTCGTCGCACATTCCGACTGGACCGGAGCTGTCGCTGCTGTGGAAGACGCAGTGGCAGTACCGCATCGTCTCGGCTTTCATCGGTCTCCATGCGGTATGTGTGCGTTGTCTAGCTAGTGTGCTCCTACCGACGAGAGTGACTGGCTGGGAGCGCTACACGACTCTGGCTAACGCGCCTTATGCTGCGCAGGAGTTTGAGCGATCCAATCGCGTCGCAGCGTCGAACATCGAAGTCTCGAACGCGATGCTAACGAAGCACGGAAGCAAGGCCTTGGTCAGTCGCTCTGACCACGAAGCGCTCGATCGCTTGTTCCCATGGCTCGAGCTCTTTCGGCGCGCTGGCTTTGCATTGGACGGCGAGGCGTGTCCACGTGCTCGCCACACGCTCGAGCAAGCGACGCGCGTGACTGCGTGGGAGTTCCTCGAGCTCTTCTCGATGCCGTTCAGCGACCCAGAACTGCCGCGACGGCGTGACATCCTCGCGCTGTTTGAGCAGAGCGAGAAGAGCGACGAGTTCCTGCGCGACGCGCTCCGGACACTGCGCGTCCCAGTGTTCCGGCCACTTGCGAACCGACGGCAGCGCGATGTCTTGCTCGCGCTCACGTTTACGCCGATCCTCTCGAGCGTCTTTGCGGTGCAGGAGCTCCAGCAAGTGCACGCTGCACTCTTCCTCAGCCACGAGACACACACGTCGCTGTTCCTCGAGTGGTACTTCGCGCTGCCACTTGGCACCGTGCTCGCCTTGCCGCCTCCAAGCTCGTCGTCGTCGCTCCAGCGATGGCTCCAGCCGTACTTTGCGACTCCAGACAGCAATGACGAGCTGGCGCCGCCCTCGTCGTCTCCAGACGCGCCAAGTGACGGTGGTTTTGAAGCGACTCGCGCATCAGGGCACACACTGTTCCCGTGCTCTGCGTCGCTCGCCGAGATCTTTAGTGCGTGTTGGAAGACGCACAAGCTCTTCCATGCGTTCGTCCTCGCGGTGCACTGCAGCTGGGGCGAGCACCAGCACGCGCGTCGGATAGAGGAAGCGACACTTGGGAAAATTAGCAGTGCTGGCGGCGGCGTCCGGTGGACGATCCTGCAAGACGCCATTGCGAAAGCTGTGCACCTGTCGCTGCGCGTCGGTCGCATGGGGCGACTGTCGGTCGAAGCCGTTGAGAACGTCGACGAGATCTTGCGAGCGCTCGCGCTCATGCAGCTGAACGAAGGCGTCGAGTCGGAGCAGTCGATCTTCCACGAGCTCCGAGCGGCTAGCGCGAGTGCGTCGGCCAGTGCGAGTGCCGACGCGTGGGTCGCTTCGATGGAGCACTGCCGCCACAGCAGCGAGATGCGCGACTGGCGCAGCGTCATGACGGCGTTCCCGCAGTTTGCAAGCGACGACTCGCTCCGGTGCTTCCGCGTCCTGCTGCTCTGCACGGCGTGGAATGCCGAGCGCTCAGACATGCACCAGCTCGACGATGCGCTGGGTGAACTCGATGCGATCGCGTCGACCACACTGCGCGCTGCGATGGGGACGTACGTGTGGGAGAAGTTCATTCGCGTGCACGTCGTGACGCTCATTAGCTTTTGGGAAGAGAGCGCAGCGGGCAAGAAGCCGCAGCGCGGGCTCCAGCCGCAGATCGCGCGGCGGTTCTTCGGGATCATCAAGAGTCTGCTCGAGATCTTGGTCGCAGCCGTGACTGCGCACGCGTCCGAGGCATCAGCGACGACAGCGAACGACCACGCGACAGATGCGTACGAGAGCGAGGACGGGACCGAGAGTGAGAGTGGCGAGATCGACGACGACGGCGAGTCAGCCGCTCCTGCGCAGCCGCTGACGTTCACGATGCGCTGCCTGACACTGCACGTCGCGTGGCCGTGCGCTGTGACCGACCTCGCAACAGTGTTTCAGCAGCGCTGGCCGCCCGCGCATAGCTCGTCTGCGCTCTTGCAGTCGCTCGCGAGCTTCCGCGTCGCGCAGCTCTCGCTCCCGCAGCTCGCTGATCACTTGAGTCTCGTGCTCTTGCTCGACTCGTTCGCTGCGACGACTGTCACGCCTGTGTCGATCGTCAAGCTGTTTGGGCACCACGGTCGGCTCCTGTGCCGCCCCGACTCGTTTGTCGTTGCGTCCGATGCGAGCGAGAGCAGTGCGACTGATGCCGCGCGTCTCACGCTCGAGCGCACGCAGTTCCTCAAGCAGCTCCTGCGCTACGACGAGCTTCTTGGGATCGCCCTCGCCGAGGCGTTTGGGCTCTCGGTCGACATGATCCGCGAAGAGCACGTGCTGTTTCTGTACCAGTCGGGTCGCGACGAGCTCGCAGAGCACTCGCTCGACCACATGAAGGCGCCTGAGCGCCTTGGCTTGCAGCTCGCAGCGATCGCTCGAGCGCGACTGTCACTGATCCTCCAGCGCATGAAGACTGAGGCGGAGTTTGCGATGCTCATGAGCGTCTTGCCAGCGGACGTGTTTGCGTGGGTGATCAGCGAATCGCAGCCGCCACTGGTCGCTGACACCCAAGTGCGGAAGCTCGACCGCGCGCCGTCGCTCACGAGTACGCACTACTTGCTCCTCAAGTGCCTCGCGATGCTGTCGCCGCACTCGCCCGAGTTTTCAAAGATCACGGCCATGTCGATGCTCGTGAAAGACATCATCAGCCAAGTGAAGCAGCAGCGCGCAGCCAAGTGAGGGCGAGCGAGTGCGAAGGATCCAAGAGCAGCACCACCACCACGTCCACGAGAGCGAGTGGAGCCATGTTGCGTGACTGACTGATGCTCATCGCAGCTGGGTTTCAGTGAGGCTAGCACACTCTCTTAAGTGCGATTCGCAGATGGTGTGCGCCACGTCATAAAGTGAGAGTGTCGGTCACACAACGCAACACAACGAAACAGGAAAAGCAAGACTCGCCCACTCGCAGTCAGCAGTCGGCGCGCGCTTCCTACGACGACGACGACGACGGCAGCGACAGCAACGACGATGGTGCACAGCAGCAAGTACGACCTGCTCATCAAGCTCCTGCTCATCGGCGACAGCGGTGCGTCTCTGCGTTTTGTGTGCAGAGGGGGCGGCACTACGCTTCTCCACCTCCCTTTGTTCTCTCGATCCATCGCAGGAAAGAAGGAACGAGTGTGCGCGACTCACGTGAGCGTCTCGCGATCGCAGGTGTCGGGAAGAGCTGTGTGCTGCTGCGGTATTCGGATGACTCGTTCACGACGTCGTTCATCACTACGATCGGGTGCGTGCACTGCATCTGGCTAGCTACAAGTCCCTCTGCCTGAGACGCACATGCACGAGGCAGAAGCAGTGTATCAAGACTGACCGATCGACACGTGTGCACGCACGAATGAGAGCAGGATCGACTTCAAAGTCAAGACGATTGACGTGGACGGGAAGCGGATAAAGCTGCAGATCTGGGACACAGCTGGGCAGGAGCGCTTCCGCACGATCACCACAGGTGCGTCCATGTTCGCTCGCTTTGCAGGAGGGCACTCGCATTTCGTACACCGCGCACTGACGCACTGGTGTATTGGACAGCGTACTACCGCGGCGCAATGGGCATCTTGCTCGTGTACGACGTCACGGACGACCATTCGTTCCAGAGTACGTCATGACACGGCGCTTGCACACGCATGCATGTGGCTGTCTGTGCACGAGACGACTCACTCCCATGTGCGTATGGATGGGATGGCAGACATTCGCAACTGGATGACGCAGATCAAGCAGAACGCGTCGTCGAACGTGAACAAGATCCTCGTGGCGAACAAGTGCGATGTCGATCTGTCTGAGCGCGTACGTCCCTACTGCGCACTTGCAGCGTCGTTTGTGTGTCGATCGATGGCTCAGTGAGTTGATTCACGCGTGCTTGTGGCTGCTCAGGTCGTGACGACGAAGCAAGGGCAGGACCTCGCAGATGAGTTTGGGATCAAGTACTTTGAGACGAGTGCGAAGAACAACCTGAACATCGACGACGCGTTCCGGTCGATCGCAGTCGACATCCAGAAGCGCTTGGCCGAGAGCGAGCACGATAGACTAGACGTTGCGAACGGCAGCAAGTTCCGCGTGGACGAGCAGCAGGACCAGTCGAAGGACGGTTGCTGCAATTGAGCGCGCTCGCGCAGCGGCATCGTCGTCATCGGTTGGACATATCAAGCAAGCGGCTCGTGCGCGATGCAACTGGTCGCTGCGGTCTGCGCGAACAAGCAGCAGACGCGCCTCTCGCAAGCACCGACGGTCGCGCGCTTGGGTCGCTATCAGTTTTCCATTCTCTCTCTCTCTCTATCGCTTCCATACCAGCAATACGATGCTCCCCGTGTCTGTGCGCGACGCTTGCTCATGATCCGATCCACTTGTTCGACGCTTGGCAGTGGCAAGGCACTCGCATCACACGAGCGAGCCACACTTGCGAAGTCGAGCATTTCGCTCGGTAGACTTGCAAACTGTAGCAACCGAGCGGAAAGAGCATCTGGGAGAAGCGAGTCGCGAGCGTGATATAAGCGAGGTCATCAGCACCATGACTTCCCAGCGAGTGGTTTTCAAGCCATTCCAGCTCGAGCAACAAGCACACAAGCACTTGAGACTGCGAGCGATGGCGGACCCCCAGCTGTGCCGCAACGAAGAGGATGGCGAGCCCGAGACGTGGGACGACTGGGTCGACGACAACGACGAAGCGAGCTTTGTCTGCGTCTTTTGCGCCGAGCGCTTCGCGCAAGAGGACGCGCTCCACGCGCATGTGAGCGCGGCGCACGCGTTCTCGCTCAAGCAGCAGATCGCTGCGCGCAAGCTCGACACGTACGCAACGATCCAGCTCGTGAACTACTTGCGCCAGATGACGCTCGACGGCGTCTCGGCTGATGTAGTTCAGCAGACGCTCGAGCGCGAAGGCGACGCAGTGTTCAAGAAAGAGCAGTTCCTCAAGCCTGTGCTCGTCGACGATCCGCTGCTCTACTGCCTCGACGACGACTTTAGCGACGACAGTGACGACGACGACAGCGCGCAAGAACACAAGGCGTCTGGACGCCGCGCGCCAGCAGCAGCAGCCGCGAACGCGCGAACGCAGCCAAGTGTCGATGTGGCTGAGCAAGTGGCGCGCCTCGAGCGCGAGAACCAAGAGCTCAAGCTCCAGATGCTCAAGTACTCGCGTCTTGTGCGCGACTTTGTCGCCGAAGACGACGCCAGCGTGCCAGTGAAGGAAGCCGACAACGACACGTACTACTTCGACTCGTACTCGCACGTGGGGATCCACCGCGAGATGATCACAGACCGGGTCCGCACGGACGCGTACCGCAATGCGATCTTGAATAACCCGGAGGTGTTCAAAGGCAAAGTCGTGCTCGACGTTGGCTGCGGCACGGGCATCTTGAGCATGTTTGCGGCGCAGGCGGGCGCTGCGAAGGTCATTGGCATTGACCAGAGCGAGATGGGCGTCGTGGCGCAGCAGATCGTGAACGACAACGGCTTTGGCGGCGTCATTACGATCATTCGCGGCAAGGTCGAGGAGATTGAGCTCCCAGTGCCCAAGGTCGACGTGATCATCTCCGAGTGGATGGGCTACTGCTTGCTCTACGAGTCGATGCTCGACACGGTGCTGTTTGCGCGCGACAAGTGGCTCGCGCCAGGCGGCCACCTCTTCCCCGACAAGTGCTCGATGCACATCCAAGGCATCCAGGACTCGACCGACCGCATCGGCTTCTGGAACGAGGTCTACGGCTTCAAGATGCAGGCGATCCAGTCCAAGATCTCGATCAAGGACGCGTTCATCGAAGACGTGCCAGCAAGCGACGTCGTGACGGACCGCGCGCTGCTGCAGTCGATTGACATTGACACGGTCAAGTACGATGACTTGGACTTCCGCGCCGACTTCGCGCTCGCGGTCGCCAAGGACGCGACGTTCCACGGCTTCGTCTCGAGCTTTGACATTGGCTTTGAGCGCGGCTGTGCGCGGCCCGAGTACTTCTCGACCGGCGTCGAAAGCACGCCGACGCACTGGCACCAAGTGTTTTTCCACGTCGAGACGCCGTTCGCAGTGCGCACGGGCGACGTCGTGCGCGGCAAGTGGTGGGTCCGTCGTAACGCAGAGAACCCGCGGTTCCTCGACGTCGAGATCCAGTGGAAGCGCGACGGTGCGTCGGCAGAGTTCGTGGCGCAGAGCTACCGCATTCACTAGGATCGTAGGCTACGAGGTAGAGAGACTGGATGTAGATGGTGGGCAAGAGGACAGCAGAGTCAACTCAACAGCGACGGCATTCATTTGAAATATGTATGGAGTGAGAGAGCGAGACCGACTCCGTCGTGCGCACCACTGCTCGCGCTTGTGCTTGTGCTGAGTGGGCAGCAGGAGGGAGACTGAGCGACTGACTGGCGGACTGAATCACGGACGTCGTGTCGTTGTCGTCGTTGCCATGGACGGCTGTCTGTCTCTACAAGTTCTTCTGGCGCTTGAGCTCGTTCTCGGCCTCTTGCTCCGGCGTCACGTCGGCGCGATGCACGAGGTAGCGAAAGTGCTGCGCCGAGCGGATCTCGAGCTCGAACGAGAGGAGGAACTGCTTGTCGACCGGGTCGATGATGTGCAGGATGCGGTACTGCTGGTCGCGGTTCGCTTCGACCCACGTGTCGCAGCGGTCGAAGAAGTGGAAGTTGTTCCAGTTCATCTTCTCGTTGAACGCGATGTCGTAGCACTCCTGGAAGCGGTCGATGTGGATGCACAGGTGGTGCCCGTCGTACTCGCCCTTGGCGTCGCGCTCCGACTCGCGCTCTTCAAACACGATCGTCTGGAGCGGGCCGCAGAGCACGTGCGTCGTGAACAGCTCGCTGCTGCTCGTCTGCGCGCTCACGCTCGTCTTCGCACCGAGGTAGTGCTCAAAGAAGCGCGCAATGCCGTGCGCAATGCCTGGCCGCACAGCGTACACGACGAACGGCATGCCCTGTGGGACGGCGTCGTGCACGCCGTCGGTCGGCAAGAAGCCGCCGAGCGACTTGTAGATCGACCAGTAGTGGCGCGGCGTCACGAACAGACGGAGCTCGTTCCCGTACGGGTCGTTCGCTTTCACGTGGTCGTACGCGCTCGGGTCAAAGACTGTCTGCCACAGCTCGCGCGGGAGGTCGATCGTCGTCTTACCGCCGCGGTTGATGCGCTCGACAGCGTAGCGCGTGCCCTTGAGCTCGTCGCCGACAGCCGTGAGGCTCTTCTCGATCGCATCGAGGTCCGGGACGTAGAGGTAGATGCTGCCGTTGATGGTCTCGTTGTGGTCCTGGCCAGTGAAGAGGTGGAACTGGTTCCGCCCAAAGTTCATCCAGAAGTGGTACGCCAAGCGCGGGTCGCGCGTGCACTGGAGCCCCTTGACGTAGAACGTGTAGTTCGGCGCTTGCTCCGAGCACTTGTCCATGTTCGAGAGGTTGATGTGCTCGAGGATCTTGATGTTGCCGCACTCGTCGTGAAGCTTGATCACCTCCTCCTTCGAGAGCGTGATCTCGCTCAGCTGCTGCGTTGCCATCGTGCGCGACTGTGCGAGAGCGTGCGGCTGAGAGCGGCGAAGGCGAAGACGAGGGAGGGCGTGCGTTCGAGCGAGCGCGCGAAGAGGACTGAGCCGACAGCAGCTTCATTTGATGGCCATCAAAAATCGATGTTGAACTCGGCGTCTTGGGTTCAGTATGCCATACCGGAGCCAATACAGCTGTTGTTTCATGCACTTTTCGCCAATCAAACTAGTCGAAAACGACAGCTCATTCTGCAATTCTATTGCTTGTCTATGTGTGTATGTGGCCCACTTCATATAGAAGGCACATCAAAATCATAACAAGTGAATGGTTAGGACATATCGATGACAGAGCTGGTGCTAGGACACTAGAAACACCTCTCACTCACCCATTTCACAACCTGTGGCACTGATACACAACTAGGACTCTCCTCTTCATAACATTATCAGACTTGTGCACTCACAAGTGTAGTCAACGTGCGAGTGACCATAAACTTGCGTATTTGCATTGTGCCACTGGTTTGGGTGTACTGAACTTCTCCTTCCTACTGGAGCTGTTACACATTCCGCGCCACACAAGCGCAATGGAGCTTGGCGCAAAAGCTGCAGCGACTGCCGTGGGGCTACATCTGTCGGGGCTAAAGTGGCACGTTTGATAGATTGGTGTGGTGGACAACTAATAGATGCAACGCCTGCTCTGGGATATACCAAACATGATCGTCGTCACGTCGGAAGCACGAAAGAGACTCATTAGACAACGAGTCGCGTGTACTTCGCAGTACTCTTGTGGGCTATACTGCATTTAGTATAGAACATACTTAGCCATGCATGTTGTAGGACGACTGCCACAAGTACATTTAGTTTCGATCTCTTCTCATTGTGTTGACATCATCCAAGATAGGGAACTCGTTCCCGCCAGACGTGGCCGCACTTGACGTACATGCTTCTTCAAGAACAAGACTCAGTATGATCCCGTCACAAATGGTAGTCGTTGTAGTCAATTCACGTGTATTCCGACCTAACACATCTGAATTCCCGCCGATAAACACTCCGAGATGATGGAACGGGAACATTTCCCACATGTCGACGGCAACCAGTGGTGCGCACTGGCGCGTTGCAACTTGTCTTCGACGCTTCGAGCACCAACGATCGACGTCTGCTTCCGTACGTGGGCTGCATCAGCGGCGTGAAGACGTGCTTGATCCCGGCGATCCCGCGGTCGGCGCTTCTCCAAGTCGTCTGGACGCCCAAGACTCCGACGAAGCAGCACCCGATGCAGATCCACTCGCAGCGAGTCGACGCGCAGCAGATCAAGGCGTTCGTGCAGCATGGCAAGCGCCTGCGCAAGATCATGCTGCCGGTCTTCGAAGATCTTCAGTTCCGACTCG
>JAASFT010000452.1:0-19563 GCA_023333885.1 Globisporangium parvum
CGAGCAGCTACTGACGTTGCGCGACGTGCCTTCTTGCTCGCTCTCTTGTCTGTCTGTTTGTCGACAGCGACGTGAGCGCAAACTTCCTTGCAGGCAGTGTACCCGACTCGCTCTCGCTGCTTGCGACACTGCGCATCTTGCGTCTCAATGACAACTGGTTCGTCGGCTGCGTGCCTGCGTCGCTTGGTCAGCTCACGCTCCTTGAGCACATGTACGTCGATGCAGCACCTCGTCTCGTTGCAGCACAACCTGTGGATGCATGCGTGCTGACGAGCAGATTGGTGTTGCTTGGACACTCGGACACGCGCGCAACAGTGAGTTGCAAGGCAACGAGTTTGACGCTGCGGTCGACAGGACAAAGCGAGTTGCGTTCCTGCCTCGCTCGAGTGTAGCCATTTTGTGCGTGTGAGAGATGTACTTTAGAGAGGTTGATCCACTTAGTGGATGCAAGTTAGACATTCTTTAAACAAGGGCATTTCCTCGGCTTTATCGATTGCTCAAGTCACGTAGTGCACGCAAGTCGAACTGTCGAATCGCAAAATTGCTTGAATCGGTTGGGTGTGCCACACCATCCCTTTCAACTTTAATTGCATTGCATCGAAGAGGGAGGCTCGCAGCCAGTCAAGCGAATGGCTCGCACACAAAGCGCGAGGTGCTCAATGCGGTCGCAGCAGTTTAGAATCTCGACCCCTTCGTTCTAACCGATCAACACCCCACCGAGCCAAGTAAGCGCCTGCGTCTCCTGTCGTGCTCCCAACTCGCCCGCGGATGATGGCGTCTCGGCGTACGCGCGTGTGCTCGACGGCGACGGCAGCGCCATCTATCGCGCACAGAGTAGCCGCAACTGCACGCGCTGGCTGGCGGACGAGACGGCTCGTGTTGGCAGCAGCGGACGTGACGACGTCAGTGAACGAGTGAACGAGTAGCGACAGCAGGCGGCAGTGGCGATGTGCTGAGTCACGCAAGTGAGGACGTGCGTCGTTGCTGCTTCTGCCTGGAGCTGCTCGGTAGCTGCGCGCTGCGCTGTCCTGCTGTCGCCGACACGGTGTCCCATCGCTAGCTGGCGTCTGCAGATGCGGCTTTGGAGGCAAAATCACTACCTACTCGCAGGGCTTCTGCGCTCGCGGCGACGCGCTGATCGGCTGATCGAGTGATCTGTGGACACTTGCTGTCTGCGGCAGTCGCTCGGTCAGTCGGCAGTGCGTTGAGCGAGTGTGGTCGCACCGCGGTGGAGTGAACATGTCCTTGGCTGTATGCAGTGTGATTAATCATCGGTGTGCTCTGTGTGCGCTCGTGTCGCTCGGCGTCTTGCACTCTTGCTTGCGCTCTTGCGTGTGCTTGTGTGCGTGCAGAATGGTGCGTATGAGCGTGCTCGCCGACTGCCTCAAGACGATCTACAACGCGGAGAAGCGTGGTAAGCGCCAGGTGCTTATCCGCCCGTCGTCGAAGGTCATCGTCAAGTTCCTGCAGGTGATGCAGAAGAACGGTACGTCCGCGTCGTCTCTGTGTCCAGCGTCTTCGCTGCCAGCGCATCACACTGACGACTCGATCATCTGTCTGTCTGTCTACTGCAGGCTACATCGGTGAGTTCGAGATCATTGACGACCACCGCGCCGGCAAGATCGTCGTGGAGCTCAAGGGCCGCATCAACAAGTGCGGTGTGATCTCGCCGCGCTTCGACGTGAAGATCCAGGACTACGAGAAGTGGATCAACAACCTCCTGCCGTCGCGCCAGTTCGGTCACATTGTCGTGTCGACGACGTACGGCATCATGGACCACCACGAGGCGCGCCGAAAGCACACGGGTGGCAAGGTCATTGGCTTCTTCTACTAGACGAACGCCAGCTGCGCCGGTCGCTGGCACCGGCGCGGACCATGCTTCCAACATCGCGCACGAACGGTAGGGATCAGTAACACCCATGCGCGCAGCACCTCGCTGTGTCGCGAATGAAAGTGTTCAAACACACGTGGTCTTGCTCGTTCTTTGCTGGTCTCCTGTCTCCTGTCTCTGCCTCCGACCTGTGCTTGTGTCACTGCTGATCCGATCTCGCGGCGATCGCACTTGCTTCCATCGCACTGACTTGACACTCGTTGCCGGTGTCTAGCTAGCGCTTAGGACACATGTGGTCTGGCTCAGACTCGAGACGAATACGATGTACTCGCAAGCAACGCTCCTTACTCATGGACCATCCGCCGCGTCCAGCAGACCAGTGGCGCGCCAACGCTTACGAACGCGATCTCATTCAGTCCCTCGCACAGCGACCAGTGTGTGCTCGCTCGACTTGAACCCGGAGGTTTTGTTGCCCGAGTCGACTTGGCAAAGATAGCCGCCCAATGGCCGAGAGCCACTGCGTTTGCTTGCCGTCGTCGGTTAGCCCTGCGTGCGTGCTCGCACACACAACAGCAGCAGCAGCAGCGCACTCCATCGACCTGCCCGTCTCTCGCGCGCTGCGACGCCATCTCAACGAGCGCGTGCGCGTCGCCGCCGTCGTCTCGTGCTGCGCGCTTGCTCTGCACCCTGCGGCCATCTCGAGTGTGCGTGAATGCGCCGACTGGAGTGGCTGAGTCGTCGTCGTCGTTGTCGCTACTTCTGCCGCTGCCGCTTCCGCTCTCGCACTGCCACTGCCGTCACGGTTAGCGCCAGCGCCTTTGCGACGCACTAGCATGCCGGCACGCAATGAGATCGTGCCGCTTGATGCAGCGGCGTCTGGCCCTGCGTGCGGTGCAGTGCCTGCGACGTCAGCACCAAAGCCCAAGAACAAGAGCACATTCAGCAACGCCGAGGCGCTGTCGTCGCAAGAGCGGCGCACGCAGCTCGTGCTTGCACAGAAGCGGCACAGCAACTTCCAGCTCTTCTATGCACTCTTCGGCCTTGCGCTTATGATCGTCCAGATGGAGTACCTCTGGTTCGCCAACACAAAGAGCCTCGTCGTGCCGTGTCCCGTGCACGCAGTCGACCAGTGTCCGCACTGCCGCGACGCGCTCGATATGGTCGTACCGATCCAGGACGGACGCATGATCCTCCACGCGCTGCGCGTCCTCATCTCGTTCTCAACAGCGATCCTGCTCTACTACATCTATCGCTACTACGCTGCCGAGTGCGAAGTGATGAAGATCAAGAACATCGTGCCGCCGCAAGCGACGCTCCTGAGCTCGTCGCTGCGTCGGAACTTGCTCCTCGAGCTCCTCGTGCTGTGCATCCATCCGTTCCCGGGACTTGAAGCCGTCGATCCGCGCTGGCCCAACCTCGTCGTGGCCACGAGTCTCCTCATGTTCTGCCGCATCGGTCTCGCGCTCCGTGCAGTGCAGGCGCGGAGCTCGTTCAACTCGAGCAACGGCTGGTTCATCGGCGCGCTCACGAACGTCGACTTCACTGCGGCGTTCTTTGTCAAGTCGACACTGAAGAACCACCCGAGTCGCTGGCTCGTGCTCTGCGCTGTGGTGCTCATCCTCGTCGCCGGCTACGCGCTCTACGTCGTCGAGCGCTTCCTCTGCGCGTTCTCCCAGGACTCGTGCTGCGAGCCACTTGCGCTCGTCGATGCGCTTTGGACGCTCATCATGACTGCCCTTACAATAGGCTACGGTGACATTGTGCCTCGCACAGCGCCAGGGCGGCTCCTCGTTGTCGCGACCGGCGCGCTCGGAACGCTTGGCACCGCCGTCACGATCGCGGTCATGAGCAACCACCTCGTGCTCACGCGGTCCGAGCACAAAGTCAACGCGTTCCTGAAGAAGGACGACAACCGCCGCCTCGTGAACGACCACGCCGCGCGCACGATCCAAGCGTTCGTGCAGTTCATTGGGTGCCAGCGACGCCACCACCACGGTCTGAACTCGAAGCGCGGCCGCGCGGCGATCCGACGGAGCGAAGTGAAGCTCTACAACGCGCTCCAGGCGTACCGGCAAGTCAAGCGTCACGTGAACTCGCACGACGTGAGTGATCCGATGGACAAGCAGATGACGATGCTCGAGATGATGGAGGTCAATGTCGAGTACATTCGCACGAAGATCGAGGACCTCTCGGAGCTCTTTCACAACCAAGCAAACCAGCGTAACGGTGGCAGCAGTAGCAAGCACACGCTCAGCAACCACCAGCTCGCTATCAATTCGTCACCGCCACCGCCAACTGAGCGAGCGTCGCAGCCGGCAACGAGTGTCATTGCACAGCAGATGCAGCAGGAAGTTGCCGCACGGAGCGCATCGCGCACTGGCTCAGTCGTGAATGACATCGGACTCAACCATAGCGGCGGGTCGAGTCGACATCTCGCGAGTGGCGTGGGTGGGTCCAGCAACAGCAATAGCAGCAGCAGTGCGATTGCCACTGCGACGTCGCCAGCGCCGTCATCAGCCGCAGCTGCCGCCGCAGTGGCGAATGGCCAGACGCAGCAGCTGCAGAGTGGACCATCGGCGCATTTCACTGCGGACGCGTCTGAGTCAGCGGCATTGCGTACAACGTCGCCGTCACCGGAGCGCATCATGCACGCACACCAACTCATGCGCATGAACTCGAGCAGTCGGAACCTCTTCCGGTCCGAGAGCGACGATATGCCCGAGTGGGCAATCGTGCTCGAGTCTACGCTGCAGTCGATTCTCACGCAAGTCGGTCGCGTCTCGAGCGAGGTCGAGAGCATCAAGGCGCGCGTGAACGAACACATTGACGATATGGACGCGCGCGTGGGCGAGATCGAGAAGAAGCTCACCGTACAGAACGCGTTCCGCACGATCACGCGCTCAGCGTCCAAGTCTGAGATCTTCAAGCGCAACTCGTTCGGGACGAGCGTTGGCGGACTGAGTGGCGTGAGCGAGCCGAGTGCTAGCAGTAACGGCGGCACGAGCAACCCGCCGCTGATGTCCGTTCCTCTGCGCGGGAGTCGGCGGACGCTCGTCGGCACCGACCAGCGACGGCCGTCGATACGCAACTTCCTCACACAGAAAGACCTGGACGAGTTCCAGAACGGCGACTCGTTCGAGTGAAAGGCACCTACGTACCCACTCGCACGTGTCTGCGCAGCAGGAGTTCCTCGCTCGCTCGATCCCGTCTGGTCGCCAGTTTTCGCCCTTTGTGCCAACGGCAGCACGCGCTCTCGCGCTCTCTCTCGGCCACACACGCTGAGCAGCAGCACTCACGCGCGCACCGCTCAAGAGATGGTGCCAAGCACCACCGAGCACGCAAGTCGACCGAGAGCCTCGAGCAGGTCGCACTATTTATCGCTGACAAGCACTTCTTGCCAGATTACCTCCGACACTCTATGATCAACCTCCGACACTCTATAGACTACCTCTGCGATCGTCCTCAGCAGTGGCACCGCAGCGCTTTCTTGTACTCACGCAGGTTCTTGATGATCTGCGGCACCTCGGTGTGCGCGACCAAGTGCTCGAGCGGCACAAAGTGGCTGCTCTTGCCCACGACGTGCACGCGCAGCTTGCGCGCGCCGTCAGCACTCTCGTCCCCGGACCCAGTCGCGAGCAACCACGCGTAGTAGCACTCGATCAGTCCTGCGGGCGTGCACGTGTCGAGCGCAGCGACGATCTCGCGCGCGGCGCTAAAGTCGAGCCGACGGCTCTGGATCTCGTCCCAGTACCGGTCAGTCTCTTCCGCGAGGTTCGCTGCAGAGCGCGCTTTGAGGCGCTGGAGCGTCGCGACGTGGCTCGCAAACTGCTCATCCGAGAGCTCGCGCAAGTGCGCTAGGAAGTCGTCGTGCACGAACTTGTCGATGCAAACAGCGATCTCGCCAGACGGGTGCGACGCCGACTGCACCGCGATGCTAAAGCCGAGCACGCCGTGCGTGTCGCGCACGCAGCAGGAGACTTCATACCCGAGCTGCTGCAGCGTGCGCAAGTGGTGGAGCAGCGGCTCTTGCATGATCTGGTGCAGCAAGAGCGCATACGCGTGCTGCGCGTAGCTGCACTTGCCGATCTGGTAGTACACTTCAACGGCCGAGTTCGTCTCGTCGTCGTGCTTGCTCATGTCGCGCAAGAGAATGCCGTTCGCTGTGAGCGGGAGCTCGGTCGTGTGCGGACGCGTCGGAGTCCGTGGCACAAGTGGCAGTGGCTACGCGCTCGACTGGCGCATGCGCTCGTGCAAGAGCTCCTCGACGCGCGTCTGCAAGGCAATCGCATCGTCGCGCGTGCAGTTGCCGTGCACGAGACTCCGGAGCGCGACGTTGTCGTCGCCTGTACCCCAGAGCACGTAGTCGCGAAAGTGCTCGACGTCGCTCCGCTCGACAGTCGTGAGCACACGGATCTTGTCGTCGACCGAGAACGCCGCGCGCTCGAGGAGCTGGAGACGCAAGTACCGCGCTTTCATCGCGGGTTTGAGGTTCAGGTTCCGGTACTCGCGCGCGAGCTCGTCGCGCATGAGCGTGAATGTCGCGTCTGTGATCGGCGCTGCAGCGAACGTTGCAAACACGACGCGCACGAGGTCGCTGAGCTTGTCGCTGAAGCCGCCGAACGTGATCTCAATGTCGAGGTCCCGGATGTCAACGTCAAATGTGAGGTTCGCATTGCTCGCTTGGTAGAACACTTGCTTGAGCGCGTCGTTCACGAGCTTGACGTAGATGCAGGCGCAGACGTAGTTCGAGACGCTCCGCGTGATCGCTGGGACGCAGATGAGGAAGTTCGCGTTCGTCTTGGGCACGAAGAACGTGTCATCTTGCTTGAACCAGAGCTTGCTCATGTGCGTCGTGTGGACGAGGTCGGGAGCCACTGTCACGCCCGAGATGCACGATGCATCTGTGCTGCAGCAGCTGCTCGTCCGCTCGCGCGATGACGCATGCACGCGGAAGCTCTGCGGCATGAACGGGTTCCGGCACGGGTTTGCGAGCTCGCTCTGTCGTGTTGGCGCGTACCACTTGTCGAGGACGTCAGCCGCGATCGGCGTCGCGGCGTACTTGGCGCCGAGCCAACGCTCTGTGCGCCACACTGACGCATTGTCACTGGTACTCGCTGCTTCCAGCTCGTCTTCAAACGCGTGGGAGAACAGCACGACGCGCGTGTTCGCGGGTGTCATGTCGTCGAGCACCTGGCGCGTCATGGCTTCGTCAAACTCGCCCTGCATCGTGTCGTAGCGCAGCAAGTCGCGTCGGTCGACGCTGTAGCGGCGCTGCATGAGGTGGCTCATGCGCTTGCAGAGTGTAATCGGCTCGGGCTCTTCTTGGAACATGAACGCCATCTCGGACGACGCCTTGAGTTCGTCAAAGATCCACGCTGGCATCCCGCCTTCTTGGTGCCGCGTGTAGTGCAGGACGTCAAAGATCACGGCCACGACGTCGGCCCAGTGCGCCACGCCTTCGCGCGTGAGCGTGACGCCGACTTCAAAGAGACACCCGAACGAGCCGCACTCGTAGCTGTCGCCTTCAGATACACCAGCAGTCACGTACGTGCCCCAGCCATGGCGCTTGAGCACGGCTGTGAGCGACCCGGCGCCTTCGTGTCCGAGCACGTGTGAGAGGTACTCGCACGGCTTTTGCTGGTAGCTCGCGAACAGCGGCGGGAGTGCCCAGTACAGGTGCATCGCGTGCATCTTGCTCACAGGCACGATCTTGATCAGCAGAGGGTCTTGCCCAGCTGCTGCACCAAACGGCGGTGGCGACGCCAGGTCTGGCGCCACGTCGTTGTCTGGACGCTTCGGGTCTGGGATCTTGCCAAATGACGTCGTGACCCACTCCTCCATCGCATCGAGCGAGTCGTGGCCGTAGACGCAGAGCTTCATCGCACTCGGCGCGTAGTGGCGCTGGTAGAACGCGATCATGGCGTCGCGCACGTTGATGCCTTTGGCGTCGGGGATCGTCTGGAGACTCTCCGTGTTGCCCCAACTGAACGAGTCGTACGCATGCCCAGGCGCGCACGTCTCGCACTGGATCTGCTGGAGCCGCACGTAGTCGTTCTGCATCGCGCGGTTGAACTCGGACTCGACCGCGCGGAGCTCGCGCTCGAGCGCCTCGTGCTTGAAGAGCGGCGCAATGAAGAACTGCGCAAACATGTCGAGCGCTGGCGCGAGGTGGTGCGACCCGACTTCGAACATGAACCGCGTCGACTCGCCCTCGGTTGCGCCGTTGCTGTAGCCGCCGTGCGTCGACAGGAACGCCTCGAACTCGTTCTCGTCCGGGTACTTCTCGCTCCCCATGAAGAGCATGTGCTCGAGGTAGTGCGCGAGACCGCGCAAGTCCGGTGGGTCCGCCATGCTGCCGACGCTGACTGTCATGCACGCGGCGGCGTGGCACGTGCTCGCTGGCGCGCTGTTCTCATCTGCGTCGTCGTTCTCGTCGTCGCTCATGCTCGCATCGTCTTCGCTCGCGCTGCTAAAGAAGCTGTTGCGCCGTGCGCGGCTCGTTGGCGTCGCAGCAATCGGCTCGGGGTCTGGCTCGGCGCCGTCCGCGTCGTCATCGCTGCTACTGCTGCTGGCGCCAGCTTCGTTCTGCACGAGCATCACCTCCAAGCCGTTTGCGAGCGTGAAGACACGGTAGTGCTTGCTGTCGGCCGGCGACCGAGAGTCGTCGAGCGCGAGCGTTGCTGGCATGGTAGGTACCAAGTCCTGCGCTGTTAGTTGAGTGAGGGTCGAAGGCAGCGAAAGCACCAATGGAGCGAACGTGGCGCGCGCTCACTTGCGCCGCCACGCGCGCGCAAACGCAGCCATCGAGACCAAGAACGCGCGCTCTCGCGCTCCTTCCGTCATGACCCGCGTCTTCACACATCAGCCTCGCGTCTTGCCGCCATCTGGCACACAAGATCTCAGAACGAGCTCTAGACGCCACTTGACGCGCGATGCTCTAACGACCTCACTCCGCTCGCTCTCTCGAGTGGAGACATGACACCACCACCACAGCACGAGCGCCACAGTGCGTTGACGCCAGCAGGAGCCTCAGGTAAACTCCTGGATGGCATTCACACCGCCTACTACTCTGTCCTACGTCCTCTCCTACAAGTACATCTACGACGCCACAGCTCTCACTCTCTCGCTCTCTCTCGCTCATCTCGCTCGCTCATCTCGCTCAGTCCATTGCGTCAACGACTGCGCCGATCGCAGCAGTCGACGCGCGGAACGTCGTGACCACAGTCGTGCGCGCCGCAGCGAGCGCTGGGAAGCTAAACGTCCGCGCGACTTTGACGTACGGCCGCAGGAGCTCGCCCGCGGACTTGCCGAGCGGTGTGTGGCTCACAAACTCAAACGGCTCGGCAATGCACGAGACGTAGAGTCGGTCGAGGAGACTGTTGCGGTGCGCGACAAAGACGTTGTTGCGGTGGAGCCGCATCGCGCCTTCAAAGCCCGACTTGGTGCGGTAGCAGCAGAGCAAGTACGGCCCGTTCATCTTCTTCACGTGGAGCTCGAGCTCGTCGACGGGCGCAAGCAGCGCCGATGGGTACGGCCCAAAGCCCTCCATCTTGACCACGTCGCCGACCTGTGGCTCCATGCCGTGCGGGTCATAGTGCAGCACAACGCGCACTTCGCCGAGCGGTGCGTCACTGCTGCTCGAGCGCTGCTTCTGGAGACTCGGGACGCCGGTTGGCGACGACGACGCGGACGCGGGCATGCCGGCAGTGAGCGGGATCCAGCGGTCCATCACGCCTTCGCGGCCTTCGACGAGCGACGTGAAGTCGACGACTGCTGTGCCAATGACCGAGCCACTCGTCATGCCGACGTACTCGGTCGTCTTGCCCGTGAGCGAGTCTTCGTTCATGACGTCGATCGTAAGCTCAAGGCGCACGTCCGAGTGGTCTTCGAGCGGCGCGCGCTTGAAGTCGAGCTTTGGGATCGTCATCTCGAGCACTTCGCTGCGCCACGTCGGGTTGTCGTTCGCTTCGATCGTCGAGCTCCGGACGTTCTGCTTCCCGATGCGGAAGATCACGTACGGATTGCACGTGCGCGTGAAGAACATCGAGCTCGCAGCGCGGAGGTTCCGTGCTGCGACGAGCCGCACAGAGAGCGTGCCAGCGAGTCCGTCTTGGTGGTCAATGTGCTTTTCGTACTGGAACGGCGCCAGGTGCGCGCGGTGCTCCGGCCCCGGTCCTGGCGCGAGCGTCGAGACGGCGCCGCTCGTCGTGCGCGAGAGCGTCGAAGTCATGGCCGCCAGGTGTCGTCAATGGCGCGCGGTGCTGTCGTCGTCGCGTGGAGCTGCTGCTGCTCGACCTCGCTCGATATCGCGCAATGTTGTGTGGGACCTATTTTGCAGCAGAAGAAGCTACGAATTCTGATCTGTAAATAGTGGAATTGTTGTGTGCAACTCACTAGAAAAGCATTTGTTTGGGCCTACAATGCGAAATTTATGAATCACACTAGCCTATAGGAGTAATTTATCGAGCACCAACCATTCTGCTGATACCGCGGTGTAACCAAGTGCATTCGACGTCCATCAGACCTGCAGCAGCAGCCAGCACGCACGCGCGCACGAGCCGAGAAGCAGCAGCCAGCACGCACCAAAGCAGCCGAGAAGCAGACGCACCGCACGTGGGTCTCGCTCTTACTCTTTCGTCTCGCTCGTCTCTCTGTCCATCAAGCACCAAGCAGCAGTCGTAGCCCATCTGCCACCAGCAGCAGTTAGGAGCTCCTACCAGCGCACACACTCGCAGCAACCATGGCGAAGGGCATCAACACGACGAAGGCGAGTGCCGACAACCCGAACCGGAAGGTGCCAAAGCGCCAGAAGGCCGCGAACATGCGTGACAAGGCGACGATCAACCGCCTCAACATGTACCGCAACAGCGGTGCAATCCGGAACAAGAAGGGCAAGATCGTCGGCGGGTCGCTCATGATGGGCAACAAAGCCGGCGGACAGGAGATCACGTCCGGCTCGGCGCGCATCCAGCCAGACCGGCGCTGGTTCGGCAACACGCGCGTCGTGGGACAGAAGGAGCTCGACAAGTTCCGGAACGAGATGTCGCTCAAGGCCGCGGACCCGTACTCGGTCGTGCTGCGGTCGCGCAAGCTCCCGATGGGACTGCTCCAGGACGCGGAGAAGGTCACGCGCATGAAGCTCTTGGAGACTGAGAGCTTTGAAGACGCGTTCAACGGCAAGCGCACGCGCAAGCGCGCGAAGATCGCTGCGACCGACTACGCGTCGCTCTTGGACCGCGTGCAGTCCACCACGGACTCGTACGAAGCAAAGGGCTCGGACCGGAACATCCACGTCGAGCAGGACTTCAAGGTCGAAGTCTCGCACGACGTCTTTAGCAAAGGCCAGTCGAAGCGCATCTGGGGCGAGCTCTACAAGGTGCTCGACTGCTCGGACGTTGTGATCCAAGTCCTCGATGCGCGCAACGTCCCGGGCACGCGGTGCGAACACGTTGAGAAGCACATTCGCAAGAACGCGGCGCACAAGCACCTGATCTTTGTGATCAACAAGTGCGACCTCGTGCCAAACTGGGTCACGAAGAAGTGGGTCCAGAAGCTCAGCGAGACGACGCCGACGCTGGCGTTCCACGCGAGCATGAACAACCCGTTCGGCAAAGGCGCACTCATCAACCTCTTGCGCCAGTTCGCCAAGCTCCACCAAGACAAGAAGCAGATCTCCGTCGGTCTCATTGGGTACCCGAACGTCGGCAAGAGCTCCGTCATCAACGCGTTGCGGAAGAAGCGCGTGTGCAAGGTCGCGCCGATCCCGGGCGAGACCAAGGTCTGGCAGTACATCACGCTCATGCGCCGGATCTTCCTCATTGACTGCCCCGGCATCGTGTACGACCAAGGCGACGACGAAGTCGAGACTGTGCTCAAGGGCGTTGTGCGTGCGGAGAAGCTCCCAGCGCCAGCCGAGTTCATCCCCGCGATCCTCGACCGCGTGAAGAAGGAGTACCTCTTGAAGGTCTACGGCATCGAGAGCTGGAAGGACGAGTGGGACTTCCTCGAGCAGCTCGCACTCAAGTGCGGTAAGCTCCTGCAGAAGGGCGAGCCGGACTTTAACAACGTCGCGGTGCAGATGATCAACGACTACCAGCGCGGGAAGCTCCCGTGGTTCGTCGCGCCGCCGATGAAGCCGGAGGAGATCGAAGCCGCCGAGAAGACTGCGGATGACGCTCCGCTGAACGAAGTCGAGCCAGAAGCGGACGAGGACGAGGACGAGGACGAGGATGAGGATGAGGACGACGACGTCGACGACGAGGACGAGGAGACTGCCGCAGCCGCCGACGACGACGACGAGGAGAAGGAGGCAGCACACTAGACGCATCGCAGTGCTCTCGCTCTCTCTCTCTGTGTCTTGAGCGACCGAACGATCGACTGCCACTCGCTCGCTCGGCTCCTAATGCTAATGCTACACGTGTATGTTTGCTCTACGCTCGTGGCGTCCTTGTGTGCGTCTCCGTGTCTGTGTGAATGGCGCATGCGGCTACTGTCCGAGTCTGCGCGCAGGAGCGACGCTTCGTCCAGTCGTCGCAGCACTGAAGCGCTGTCAGTCTACCGCTAGTCCTGCTTGACTGCTACCAATGGAGCCAAGCTCGTCGTCTCGAGCGACGCAACCGCTGCCAGCAGCTGCGCTCTCAGTGATGGAGCGGCTCGAGCTTGCCATGGCGCGCCATGCGTCACTCGAGGACGAACCACCGCTTGCGTTTTCACTCAACAAGCCACACAATGCAGCGACTCGTGCACAAGAGTCGCGATCACCTGGACCTTCCCAAGTGCAGCCCACGCCACAAGCGAGTCCTCCAACCCGAGCCACACCTGCTCCTGCTGCTTGCGCGAGTCCTAGTCTGAATCCGGCCACGAGCTCCGTCGCAGCGCTTGCCGAGCAGCTGCAGACGCTGTGGCGTCGCGAACAGAGCGACAGCGACACCAATGCTCCAGGAACGTCCGAGACTCTGGCACCATCGCCACCGCCACTCGCACTACAGCAAGCGCTCGTGAAGATCGGGTCGACTGAAAAGGACGAGCTGCTCGTGCACTTGATGCAGCAAGTGGCGTCGCATCGCACGCAGCTGAGCGAAGTCGCGACGCTTGGCGAGACGATCGCAGCGCAGCTCGTGCACCAGCAGGTACACGACGGAGGAGACACGAGGCGTCTAGCAAACCTGCCACACGCCTCACTCGCTCGTGTTTGATCTCTCCCTCTTGCTGACGACCGTAGCACGCGCTGCGTGTGAAGCACCGCGAGCAGCTCGCGCGCATTCGACGAGAGCTCCACGACGCGACGCATTGCCACCCACGCGTCCAAGCGCTCGAAGACCAGGTTGAAGCGCTTGAGGAGCAGAGCCGCGCGAAGGACCAGCAGCTCCGCTTTGCTGTACGCTGTCGGACTGGACAGCCATGGAGCACTTGGCGAAGGCACTAGAGACTGACTGGCTGACTGATGGCCGGACGTCGATGCATGTGCGACTACTTCACAGGTGCAGAAGCTCCAGCGCAGTCGACGGCGCGAGCAGGAGCTCAAACGACTCCACGATCCACTGTGGGACATCTAAGCCTTGGCATTCCGACCTACGACATGCAAGTAGACAGCTCCACGTGTCCTCCTCGCTCGGACCCTTCTCCTTCACGTACGAGGCGTCCTTGCGACCTTGAGACTTCAGAGCTGGAAGTAGGAGTAGTAGTAGAGAGAGCAGCGAGCAGAGGCGGTCTTCCCGACACGAGGGACCGACCGACTGCGGTTGCACACACGACAGACACACTGCCACAGGGTTGGCTGTTCACACTCACACACTCGACAGACGACACACGTTGTCGCCACCGTCTCTGCTACTGCTGCTGCTGCCGGTCGCGATGGTTAAAGCATCGCGGCCTACCGAGCAGACAGACAGACAGGCAGGAGTAGACTGATCGTCGCACTCGACGCACTTAAGACGCGACGCTCGAGTCTGCCGATGCCGTCGGCGGCTTGTAGCACTCGGGGATGTACTTGAGCTGGAACGAGTTGAAGGCGTACTTGTCTTTCCCAGTGTTTGCCAAGACGTTCACGCGCCGGACGCCGCGCTCGCGCATCGCCGTGCACAAGTGCACCCCCTGTTTCACGTGGAACGCGTCAACAAGGAGCTGCGAGCTCTCGAGCGTCACGGACATCGCAGTGCGGTCTTTCCCGCTCTTGCAGCACGTCGTGCGACCCGCACCGAGACGGCGGCAGATGTCGCTCGTCTCGAGCAAGATGTTCACGTTCTTCTTCTGGACGTGCGCTTTGATCGAGACGTTGAGCTTCTCGACGAGGATCGCGATCTGCGTCGCGAGGTCTGGGAGCTGCGCGACGCGCGCGTCGTTGAACGCTGACCCGGCGTTGTGGCGCGCGTTGTACTTGACAAACGCCTGGTAGACGCGGAAGTAGCGCTCGAGCATCTGGATGCTCTCGTAGTTGATCTCGTCCTGGAGACTCGTGTCCAAGACCGTGTTCGCGACCGACTGCATCTCGTTGATGCCTTGCGTGAACATCACGGCGTGGATCTTCACGGCGTCGCCTTTCTTCAAGATGTCGGGCAGCGCCGCAAAGAGCTCCGTCGGGAGCGCAAACGTCGCAATGACCTGCGTCCCAGCGCTCGAGACGTCGACGCACTTTGTGTACTTGAGCCGCGACGGCTTGGCCGCGCCTGTCTTGATGCTTGGGGCAATCGCAGCGGCGTCGGCGACTTGGAGGCTCACGGACGAGTTGAGCCACTTGACGCCTTCGACCATGTCTTCGATCATGCCCTTCTCGCTCCGGACCGTGCTCAAGAGCGACTCGATGCTGATGAGGAAGCCCGTGGAGCAAATGAGCTTCAGTCGGTCCATGTGGATCGGCGACTTGTTGTTCACAGCAAGACCAAGGACTGTGAGGAACGCCGCTGAGGCGACCGACAGCACTTGGCTCCGCACAACGTCCTGGCGCTGCTCGATCTTCTCCAAGAGCTTCTCGTCCTTTGGCGACTGCGCCGACGCGTGCAAGAGCCGACGCAAGCCGCCGTCTTTGAACCCAAGCACGTGCGCCGCGGTGCAGCCGTGCGTGATCACAGTGTGCACAAGCTCATCGACGACTGGCGTCGCCGTCGCAGCACTGGCGTCCATCGGCGTGATCGTGCCGGACGGGTGGCCGCTCGAGAGGATGATGCGCTTCGCGCGCGTGAGGTGGACGTTCAAGTTCGTCGGCATGAACTCGGTGTACAGGTCTTTCTTCTGCGTACTGCGCTTGAGCGAACCCGTCACGCCCGGCTCTTTGCCGTCTTCGAGCATCGTTTGGAGCTTGGAGCAGTAGTCCTCGCACGTGCGGTAGACGTCGCGCAGACGCGTGTACCGCGCGAGTTGCGCTTCCATCTCGTGGTAGTTCTCGTACTCGCTCGCGATCTTGTGCGTCGGGGACCCAACCACTGGACCGAACTTGAGCTCAAACTCGCTCATCTTGCTCCGCGCATCGGCGATGCGCTGCTTGTTGCGCGCTTGCGTGAACTTGAGGTACGCGAGCGCGACCGAGATCGAGCAGTACGACGACGAGAGCTCCTCCGAGATGAACACGTGGTTCGCCTCCTGCGAGTCAAAGTGGCCGCGCACCATCTCGCCGTAGCTCGCACCGAGGCTGCTCGGTGCAGCGCTGCCACTGCCGCCAGTCGAGTGCATCTTCTCCGGCGTCGCCGCTTTCTTCTTCTCGACCGGGACAATGTCGGTGATGAAGTGACGCTTGGCGTACGTGTACGAGTGGCCGAGACTGATCGTCTCGCTCGGAACGATGCGGTCGAGCAAGAGGAAGAGCAGCTGGTTCGCGTTCCGGGACTTGTGGCATTCGAGCACAATCGTCGAGTCGCGCGAGAGCATGACGTCGACTGGCGCTATCCGCACGAACGCGAGCGACGTCTGGCTCGCGAGCGCTTCGGTCCCTGGGTTCTTGAACGCGAAGATCTCAAAGTGCAGCACGTCCTTCGTGCTGAGTGGGATCGACAGCGACGCGTTGAAGTCGCGCGCAAAGAAGTCCCCACCGCAGGGACGGAGCGTGAGCGCGCCTTGCATCTCGGTCCGTGAGATCTCGCGCGGCTCCTTTCCAGGCGCGACTGTCGACATCACGATCACCATGTGCGCAGCTTCCTGCATCCCTTTGCTTCCGACCGAGACCGCGAGCTCGAGCGTCGGCCCTGGCTTGAACTTGGGCAAGCTCAAGCACGGCGCGCGCGTCGCTGGGTGCTCGTTCATTGGGTACGAGCTCGATCCGTCGTGGCTCGAGCGCGACGACGTCGTGATGAGCCCAAAGTCGTCGCGCGGACGCATTGGCTCAAAGTCCGTCGAGCGCGTCGAGAGCACGCTGCCAGCGCTGAGCGAGCGGAACCGGCGCTGCTTCGGTCCACCAGAGGCGTCCGCTCCAGCTCCAGCTCCAGTTGCAACGACCGAGTCGCGCCGCGCTGCGGCAGCTTTCCACGTCGGCGGCATCTCGTCGAGGTTCGTCGCGCGTGACTGGCGCAGCCGGCGCTCACGCAGTCGCTCCTCTTCGCGCGCAGCGATGGACTCTTGCATCGCCGACGCGATCGCCACTGCATCGGTCTGGAAGCGCTTCATCTGCGACCCGTGCGGACTGTCGCGGCCAGCAGCCGTGGCACCAGTGACCGTCGCAGGCGGGAACGCACCGGCGTTGCTCTTGCGGAAGCTCGAGAGGTCGTCCATGAACGACCCGTTCTCACTCATGCGCAGTCCGAGCGACTTGCGCTCGATCGACTGGCGCGCGCTCGCTGCTTCCTGTGCGCGGCGCTGGATCGTCGCTTGGATGTGCGTGATCCATGCATCAGTCGACGGTTTGCCCAGCTCCGCCACGAGCGTGAGCTTCCGACCACCGTGTTCGACGACGAACTGGAACGGGAAGCCTTCGCGCGGCGTCGGTCGGACCGTCGTCGTGCCATCGACAGTGATCTCGCCGAGCTTCGTGAGGTCTTCGGCCGAGTCGTAGTACGACAAAACCGGGATGTCGCGCCGCAAGATGAAGTACCGACGGCGCCACGTCTTCCAGAACGAGCCCTGCTTCACGAGGTAACCGGCGTAGACAATGTCCGAGTCCGAGAACTGCTCGACGTCCTTGCCGTTCACGTTCTTCGACTTGCCCGAGTCCTTCTTCTCGCCCTTCTTCAAGTACGCGCGGTTCTTGAGCTTCCCCATCGCCCGCGAGCCCTCGTGCGCGTGGTAGAACTGGTCCTCGAACTTGCCGCTCTCCGAAACCTTGAGCTTGGGCTATGGAGAGTGTCGCGACACATAGAGAGCGCACCGCTGTGAGTCCTCACGCGTGTACAGCCATAGCCAAGAGCCCTCGTCCTCGCCACACGTTGCACTAGAGAGCAGGACGTACCCGCACTTGCTCGCCGACCGCCGACTTGTTCCCTGTGCGCGTCGTCAAGAGCGCGGCGATCTCTTCAAACGGCACGTCGTTCCCTGGCGCGTTCTCGTTCTGCTCGACCACGACGCTCGTCTTTGCGCGTGCGAGCGCTGGCGACGCTGGCGCTGCAGAGTTGCTGCTGTCGCGCGTGCGCGATGGACTCACTGCAAGCGATGCGCGGCGGTGCTTTGCTGCGTTCGCAGCGAGCGGCGCGCGCGACGGCGTCAGTGGCATGCCGCCTGCGTCCTGTTCGCTAGTGCTATTGCGGTTGCTGCTGCTCGCGCGGTGCTCGCGGTCGCTGTCGCTGTCGTCCTCGGGCGAGTGCGACGCGAACGTAAATGCCGCTGGCGTGCTGAGGTACAGCGGTGCGCGGCTGCCCATGATAGTGCCGTGGTGCTCGTGCAGCTGTTGCTTGATGGTGGTGCTCTACGCCGCTGTGGGTGGGCTGTGCGTGGCGTGGGCGTCGTGAGCGTCGCGTCCGTCGCGCAAGCTCGCAATGAGAGACTCGCTCGCCGATGCTCCTGCTGTCGCCGCCTGTGTGCGAGTGTGCAGTGCGTTCCAGCGAAAATGCGGTATGCGTTGCGCGGACAGCCGAGGAACCTGCGGTGTAGACTAGCGGTGTGTTATGCTGCATTGCAGGCGACGCTGCGATCGTGCAACTGCTTGTGTTGGTTTGTATGCTGCTGTTGCTCCATACGGGGTCCCACGACATGATTTGGATTTCATTGCAGAGAATATCCACCCATGCTCGTCGGTTTGTACGGGTGTGTCGTAATGCTCGGCAATGGACACACACAAGTGCGGTGGCATCGGCGCACCAACGCACCGACGCACAGGAGCGGACGTCTAACGACGTTCAGGAACAGCGTTTCGTGGCTCGCAGCGCGCTCGACCACGAATCGCAACGGAGATCAGGCCCAGCGCGCAAGACGAGCGCGCCTCGGCTGTCCAAATCAGAGGTGCGTGATATGTGGTTTGGAGAGCACATGATGAAAATCCACTGCTGGGATGTCTGGTCGCCAACTCGGTCAGGCGCGCTTGGCATCGCGAGCACATGACCGCGACTCGACACCTCTGTCATGACCGCATGACCGCATTGCATGGCATGCGAGAGCCCTCTCGACTGTCGAGGCAAGGCAACACTATCAAGTCGCCATGGTTTTGACTCGAACGTTGTAAGCAAGCTCGATTTTCAATAATGGAGTCGAATACAGATGCTTTGCGACAGTGAAAATGGCATCGTTTTTGCTCATTTGATAGTGACAAAATCGAGGGAAACCAAATGCCAGCTGCCTCCATCACTCTCGACGACCACCTCAGAGCAACAAACAAACATGGCGACAACGCACGTGCGCACCGTGACGAGCCGCGAGGACGCAGATGCGTACCTCGAGCTCGTGAACCTCTCGAACGAAGCAAACCGCTTGAGCGGACAGGGCGACCTCCGCGGCGCCGAGCGCATCTACCGCGACGTGCTCGCGCGCAAGCCTGCAGCTGGCTTTGACGAGCTCTCGATTGCGCTCACGCAGAACGAACTCGGCGTCGTGCTGCGGCAGCTCGGCGAGTACGACGAAGCGCTCGCACTGCTGCAGAGCGCGCTCGCCGTGCGCGCGCAGCACGACCAGGACGCAAACATCACGATCGCACTCTGCGACAGCAACATCACGCGCGACGAAATCGCAAAGGTCTACGAGGCGCTCGGTGACTGCGAGACTGCGCTGCTCGTGCGCGAAGACAGCAAGCGCATCTGCGGCAACGGCGAATGCCAGGCGCTCGAGTACAACGACAAGAACGCATTGCACGCGTGCAGTCGGTGCAAGTGCGTCTTCTACTGCGGCAAAGAGTGTCAGCGCGCAGACTGGCGGCGCCACAAGAAGCACTGCCGCACACCAGCAGGAACGATCCATTGAGCAGGTCAGGAGCGAAGCATGAGCAGCTCATGAGTGTGCCGAGAACGAATGACGCTCCTGGCAGTATCAACCCATGATTTGCTCAAGTGTAGCCATTCGCATTCGGATTTGCACCTAGAATCGCGACAATCGCCATTGCCACACTACCTCGCGCCGTTCGACTCGTCGAGCGCTTCGTCATCGGCTGCACAGCTCACTCTCGCTTTCGCCATGGAGACGCCATCTCCGCCACTCACGACAACGCCATCCACTCTCACTAGCAGCAGCAGTCGCCATCCGAGTCACAACGCACGCAGACCACTGCATGTGCTCACGCGCGTCCACGTCGTGTGTCGCGAGCGAGCGCCGATCGCTGCGCTGCACCACGTCGCGCTGAGCATCGACGCGTTCGTGTGTCCGCGGCTGCTTCGACTCAAGACGCTCGA
>JAASFT010000453.1:0-19544 GCA_023333885.1 Globisporangium parvum
CTACAAATATCAAATCTTGAATATGATAAAATACAATTTGACCCTAAACTTTCGTTGCAAACTTGCAACGAAACGGCGTCCGCAAGTTGCTGGACATACTAATAGGATATCCTTGTCAAGAATCGAGTTTATTCCGCAAGCCTTCTGCAACATACTGATGTGTAGCAGGAGCACGACATTTTGAAGCAGGAGCAAGACATTTTGTCGCATCCTGCGTCGATCAAGGCAATATGAAGCTTCTCTCAGTCACCTCCATCTTTCGCGCTTTGAATCAGGAGCAAACTCCACTATACTTGAAACTCGTATGTGGGTGAGCAGGAACAAAACGTCAATAGTGAAAAAAATACAGGGACAAGCTCGTAAAACAAATTGTTTTGAGTCACTTTTTGGATTTTTCTCTCATAATTCCACGAATAAGTATGTTAGAAAAATACGCAGCGACGAAGAAAAATACGCACAAAAACCAGAGTATCTTCTTCAGAGACGTTGCGCAGTTGTTGACAACGCGGTCGATCTGAGGTTTTCACGCAGCGACAACAAAATCGTTGATCTGTTCGGTGAAGTCGTGTATAGAAATTAAACATCGACATCGTCGACGTCGACTGCGTCTAGACGTCGACTGTATCCTTAGCTGTTCTGATTTCTGATGGCACGTGACACTCACGGGATCCCAATTGAACCACAGGTACGAGAAGGTTTCGACCATCTCTGCAGACGTCTTCCTCAGCCTGCCTTGTGCTCGTCTCGTGAGCGATTGCGCACAAAATCGACAGTGATTGCATTGTGAGCACCTACTTCTGAGCTCATCCTGTTCTTCCCGCTGCGCAGCTGCCCACAGCACTGGCTCCACGACCGAAACTGTGGTGCTAGTCACTCGCCCTCCCCAGACGAAGCGTCGTCCTCGACGCGACTCGCCTGGGACCACACAGCTACATATGCCTCAAGAGTCTGCCACTCCAAGTTGCCGCGCTGTTCGCCGTCCAAGTACTGCACATCGATGTGCACGGCGTATTTGCCAACTCGGTTTCGTGACCAACCGCGTCTGTACTCGACGAATATCTTCACGTCCGGTGGAACCCGGTCGAGTGCGTGTGTCGTTGCGGTCTTTGAGCGCGCATCCGCGACGAGCGCCGCGGCACTGCTCTCTCCGGCCAGCCGTGCGGAACATCTGCGCCTGTTTGTGGGCCTTGTAGCGGTCGCTGTTTTCCGGACATCACAAACGGCGCCTTCACGCGCCGCATCGCCTGCGATTGGCGCAGTAGCGCTCTCATGATGGTCGGCGTGGCTGCTCTCGCGCGGTGTGTCGTGTGACTCCGACGAAATGAGTCTACGGGCGGTTGCCTGTACCGCAGTGGGTTGTTCTGTCTCTTCGCGAGCCTGCTCCAGCGTTTCGTCCGCTAGCGACTGGAAGTCCAAGTCCCATGCTGCAGCCTCGAGACATGCGTCCGATGCATAGTACTCGACGAGGCAGGACACATGGATGATCATGCGCGTACCGTCTTCGTACAGCTCGACTTCGTAGTTGTCGTACCCGGTTTCGTACCCGGTTTCTTAACGACCTTCGTCGGTCCGCGCCAGCCGTTTCGGAGCTTCGCGACGCCCGGCCCACGCGGCACACAGTACACCCAACCGACATACCTGCGCGAAATGCGCGAGTCGCACGCACCCTTCGGTTGTACTGCCTTACTTGACGCTCAAAAAGCAGAGACAAACTCTTATTCACTTATCGG
Source organism: Globisporangium parvum (assembly GCA_023333885.1). Classification (NCBI taxonomy): domain Eukaryota; phylum Oomycota; class Peronosporomycetes; order Pythiales; family Pythiaceae; genus Globisporangium; species Globisporangium parvum. The sequence goes on from JAASFT010000453.1 coordinate 1,731, forward strand.
ATCAACAAATTGTTTTGTCATTTTTTGGAATTTTCTCTTCTAAAAAACCACGATTCGTTCTAGAGTTTGAAAATAGAATGGTTTACCTACAAAGGTCGATCTCGATGAGCTCCGGCGCCACAAGGTCTTCTTGTGCAGCAACATGCACTCTTTCAAGACGGTGGACCCCCTCGACGACTGCTTCTTCTTCGACCTGGTCAACTTCTCCCAGCTCGACGACCTCCCCGTCCTCCTTCATCTCCTCGAAGAAGCGGGCTTCAAGGTGATCTCCGACATCCCGCGTATGATCACGGCGAAGACGAAGCTCGGGGTCCCCATGCTGGTATTTTTATCTTCGTTTAATGAAAAACGCCCAGACATTTTCTGAGATGAAAATTCCGATTCGAGTGGCTTTGGCCATTCTCCCTCGCACACGCTGAACAAAAGCACAAGCACAATGCAGGCACACAGACGCGCAGACAAGCAGCCGCCACGAGCAAGCCTATCAGCCGCGAGGTGCGTCTGAGCGACGCACAGTACAAGCAGTGACTCGACTCCATGCGATGCCATGATGCTCACGCTGTATGCGTGTGCGCGAATGCCTGAAAGACTACTGGACCCACCGCACGCCGCCGCACGCCGCCGCATGCCGCCACAAACCGCCACGATCCGTGCTAGAGTAATTCGAAAAGAATGCAGCATACTCATGTGAAAAGAAGATGAGCAGCCGAACTGTTAGAGAAAACGCATATGAATGCAGTAGACACATAACTTTTGAGAAAGCCCGCGTACCTTCTTCTGAAACGTTACACAGTTGTTGACAACGCGGTCGAGCTGAGGTTTTCACGCAGCGACCAAAAATGGTTGATCTGTTCGGTGAAGTCGTGTATAGCTAACAGAAATCGACATCGTTGACGTCGGCTGCGTCGTCCATAGCTGTTCTGACGGCACTAGACACTCACGAGAGATGGCCTATTCTGAACGGCATCATACAAAACGCAGTACCGAATAAACCGTCGGCACTTTGTCACCCGGGCAATGCGAACAGCAATCACAAAATTGTGGAACCAGTACACACCATTTGTCGTTTTGAACATATGGGCAAACGAGTTAGCTTGTGTTGTTCGATGACGAAGAACTGGGTTGATATTGGAATCAATGATCACCTACCACTTAGTCGAGTCTACAATAGTCAAGCGAGATATATTGCATGTATAAACTTCTGAAACAATTTTACACATTCGAGTAAGACTGATTTCTTCCATATTATATTATATGTAGGTTCAACTGTCCAAATTTTGAATGATAGATTTGAAATTCAGCGAATCTGATGTCAGACACATTCTCAACCCTCGATTCTTTCCATGTTTGTTGAACGTGTATAAATTCACGTTTGACTGCCTCTTATTGCGACATGTTTTGAAACGACCGTCGAACGTGTAAATTATACACGTTTGATCGCGATAGGGTCAGCCTGACCAAATGTACGGTCCGCTCCGAGAGCGGAGCCATTGCAACAGATAAAGACGAATAATACCGCCGAAGCAAATTGAATGCCATCGGCACTCGACTTACTCTACTTTCGACTTGATCAAGGTTGTATGTGTCTCAGGGATAATATTGGAACGTTTCCGCCAATCTACATCGCTTGCCGCACTTCACACAGACAGTTTGCTCGCCACGAGCAGAGACTGTCGTCTTCGGCAGCATCTCAAAGTACACAGCAGTCTGGTCCTCGTTGTACACGACAGAAACGCCGTGCTCCTGCATCCACGCGCGCACTTCGCTCGAAAACGCCCGCCCAAGCTCATTGTCGTCGTCAGGGGCCGACTCGGTTCTTCGTGCGAAAAGCCAGATGGTGACGCCGCAGGAAGGACTGCTCCATGGGTTCGGCGCGACGAAGTGGCCAGTCGAAATGCCCGACTCCTCCGCTACCTCCACCGCCTTCACTTGCAGCATCGTTGTCGAGACCGCCACGCCGTCTGTGCGTAGCTCGTTGATCCAGCCAACACACTCCTCTTCCGCGGCCGTTGGCAACGCAGTGGCAAGCCCAACCGACCGCTGTCGCTCCTGACCCGCAGTGCGAACGGTGCTAGCAAGCGTGGCGATAGCAGATGCGTTCGTGTTCCACTTGTTAATGCGCCAACGCGCACTCTCCCTCTTATCGTCCGCGAAGAAGCGCTCTACCGTGGCATCCATGCCGAACGCTCGGTAGTGCTCAACGGCCGCGTTCTTGTAGTCGTACTTGTACGCCGTCCTGATGAACTTCTTGCCGTGCGCATGCGTCCCTAAATGCTCGTCCACCCTTGGTGCTGCGCCATCGTGATGCGAGTTGCTCCAATGCTAATCAAAATTTCAAAAGGTGTGTACCACATTGAAAATCTGCTAATTTCAAAATCCACAAATGCCTCAAAACTGCTCCGAATAAAAGCGCGAGCCTTATGAGATATCGAGTCTTTTGAGATATACAATTGAGTAATATGAGACTTCGTCCTTTCACTTCAACAAACTATGCAACCTTCGTTTCGACATTCCCCACACGCTTCCAGTATTAATGTCCGATATGCCCACTATCGACGAAGTCCACATACTTTAATCGACGTGCCGAAGGTGTGTGGTTTACACAACTCCGAAAGTGACTTGACAATTGTATCGAACCTTCGGTCCGAAGGTATCATACAAAAATCAAGATAAACAGCGAAGTCCTAACAGTTTTATAGAGTAACTTGACAATTGTATGCAACAGCTTTACGCAGTTTTACCCGCACGTACGACCCATTGCGACGTCGAAGAGCGAAAAAGCGAAATCAGCTAGTTTGCAAAGGAAGCAAGCGAGCAGCATGAGCTCGAACCCGAAGACGCGGCTCGCCGGCATCTTCCAAGATGCGTCGGCTGCGTCCTCGTCCGACCAGGGGAACAGCTCACTGCGCTACGTTGCGCCGAAAGAGCCAACGCGACCGCAGCAGCAGTCCGCTGTAGCAACGACCTCCGCACCTCCTGCAGCAGCAGCAGCAGCGCCAGAGAAAGCGTCGTCGATCGTGTACACGACGACGGTGTCGCTCTACCAGTACGACGCCTCGGCGCGCGCACACGTGCAAGTCCTGAATCCAAACGCGAGTCCAACGATCGGGTGCGTGATCGTCGGGAGCGACGCGAGCTACAATGTGCTCTTCTACAACGCTGCGAAGCAGCACGTGTGCGTCGTGCCGCTCAAGTTTGCGACGTTCAAGCCGATCTTGCAGGCGAAGAGCTACGTGAGCTTCTACGACGACAAGGGCGTGAACTGGTCGATCAAGTTCGCGAGCGACGCGCTCGTGAGCGAGTTCATGCGCCAGGTCTTCCTCACGAAGATCCACGTCGAGATCTGGGGTGACGACAAGAGCGTGACGAAGACGTCGCCGAACGCGCTCATCAAAGACGACCTCGTCTTCGTAAAGGACGATGCGCCGGCGGTCGGCCCAGGCGATGCAGTCGCGTTGAGCTTCAGCTGCTGGCGCGTCGTTGGCAACGTCACGTGCGCTCCGAGCGACGTCGTGACCAAGTACGCGCCGTTCGAGAAAGCGACTGAAGCGGAGCTGCGCAAGTTCCGCATTGGCGACGGCAGCGAGCGCATCAAAGCGCTCGAAGAAGGCGTGATCGGCATGAAGAAAGGCGGGAAGCGCATCATCCTCGCGCCGCCAGGGAAGACGACTGGGCAGGACTGGTACCTCATCGAAGTGCAGGTCGTGCGCACGAAGATCGGCGGGAGCGCCTCGCAGCGCAAGTCGGTCCCGAGCGTCTCCACAACAGCAGCAGCAACAGCGTCTGACGATGCGTCGAGCGGTGGCAAAGCCGCGAAGACACCGCGGCGCCGGTCGAGTCCGTCGAGCGCATCGAGTGCGAGTGCTGCTGCGACTCCAGGCGCTGCGAACGGCGACATTGTCCCATGGGGCAACGACGCAGCGCAGGACGAACTGAAGCTCAAAGAGCAGCAGGTGCGGCTGCTCCAGGAGCAGCTCGATGCGATCAAGAGCGGCGCGTCGCTCGGACTGAACGGCGGCTTTGCTCAACAGCAGCAGCAGACGCAGCCGTTCGGCTTTGCGCCGCAGCAGTCGGCGCTGTTTGGAGCGCCGTCGTCGCTGTTTGCCAATGGCGCGCTGTTCAACTCGGTCGTCCAGCAGCAGCAGCAGCAAGCGCTCCTGTCGATGACTAGTCGTCCCCTCGACGCGCTCTTGACGGAGCTCCACGCGAAAGTCGACTACCTCATCCGCATTGCGCCTGCACCAGGCGTTGCACCTGGTAGCAGCTCGATCGGTGGCGTGACAGACGTTGCGGCTGTGATCCGCGGCGTCGAGCGCCTCGCGAGCGAGAACGACCGGCTCATGGTCCAGATCAACAGCCAGAACCAGCAGTACGTGTCGTACGAGAAGCGCTGCGAGGAGCTGTTGAAGCAGAGCCAGCAGCTCCAGGACGAGAAGCGGCGCGCCGAGGAGAAGTACCAGGCGATTGCGAGCCAGCAGCTCACGTACAGCGCCGAGCTCGCGAGTCTCACGAGTGCGCGCGACGCTGCGATCACGCAGACGAACCGCCTCCACGCCGAGTACCAGCAGCTCTTGACTGCGTTCTACCAGAAGCAGCAAGTGTCGAGTACGTCGATGATGCGTGCTGTTTTCGACATTTTCGACAGAGCTGACACTGTGTGCATTGTGTGCAGCCGTGAGCGACGAGCAGCGCAATGAGCTCACGTTTGAGCGCGACGCGCGCGTTCGGCTCGAGCGCGAGCTGAAGAAAGAGACGCAGACGCGGTCGCTCGTGGAGCAAGAGCTCCAGCTCACGAAGAAGCAGTACGACGTGTACATGAAGCTCAAGGACTCGGAGCTCGCGACGCAAAAGCACGAGCTCGAGCAGCAGTGGCTCGCAACGAAGACGCAGGAGCTCCGCGCAAGTGACGAGCGCCTGCGCCTCGCGACGATCGAGTTCCAGCAGCAAGCAGCGCAGCAACAAGCCGACGCGCGCGAGCAGCTCGAGCGCAAAGACAAGCAGGTCAGCGCCTTGGAGCAGCAAGTGAAAGAGCTTGAGGCGGAGAAGCAGACACTGTCGAGTGCGCTCGAAGGCGCGGCGGCTCAAGTCCGGACGCTCGAGAGCGAGCTCCAAGCTGCTGCGGCAGCGCGTCCAGACGACGACGCAGTCGAGAGCGCAGTTGCTGACCGCGTCCGCAGTGACAGCGCCGCGACGATTCGCCTCGCGGACGAGGAGAAGGCGATCTACGTGCAGCAGATCGCGTTGCTGCAGGAGCAAGTGAAAGACCTCGAAGCCGCGCAGTTTGCGCGCGTGCAGAGCGATCTCGACTCGGGTCGCCTCGCGTCGCCAGCGTCGAGTCCGCGCAATGGCCAAGCGGCAAAGTCGTTCAATGACGCCCCGTGCGACCACTGCGCGAGCGTCCAAGCAAAGGAAGAGGCGGCAGAGCGAGCGCTCGCACTCGCGCAGGCGATCAAGCGCGAGACGGAGGAGATGCTCCAGACGTCGTCGTCTACACTGTCGGGCCCGGCCCAATCATCATCATCAGCAGCCGCTGCCGCCGCAGCGCGCGAGAAGCTCACGACGCTGTTCAAAGAGGCGGTGAACGAGATGTTCTTCCGCTTCCACGACTACTTTGAAGAAGGCGCGGCCGTCGAGAGCAAGCACGTGCTCTCGGTCATCCGCCGCGTGCTCAAGCAGAGCACGAAGGACGTGCTCCAGAAGCTTCAGGACGCGGCGCTGGACGACGACCAAGGGGACCAGGACGGCCCTGCAGACGACAACGCAAGCGATGCGAGCGACGGACCGCCAGCGCCGCCGCCGCTCGAGCCTTCCGTCGCGCCAGTCGCAGCTGCTCCTGTTGTCGTCTCGGACGACCTGACGCCACCGCCTGCGAGCGAGAGCACGAGCGACACGGCATCCAAGACGCCCGCAGCTGCAGCACGTGAGACTGGCCGGTCGAGTCGCCATGCGAGTGCGACGGCAGCGCCGCCAGACGTGGACGCCGAGCCAATCTCGCACTTCATGGAGCAAGTGAGCGACCGCATGCACTTGCCAGGCGGCTACGTCAGCAGCAGCGACGACGACGACGACGACTTTGAAGACTAGTCTCGCGAGTAGATCTCTCTCTCTGTACGACGAGCCTTGCGGCGTGCGGCTGATCGAAGGTCCCACGCTCGCTTGTCCTGAACCTCAACACTGAACCGACTACTCCGAGACCCACGTGCGCACTACGTCTGCCAGCGCACAGACTGCCCGATGAGCGAAGACCGAGTCCTCCGACACGAGGCGACTGTGCGGGAAAGCGCATTGCCTGCTCTCTCGCTCTCTCTCTCTTGCACACGCAGTCAGTGGCTTCCTGGCGTGCGCTATGTCTCTCTCTCTCTCTCATACCTACAACGCTCTGGCGAGCGACCGCGTGTCTGCCGTCTAATGCGACGCAATGCCGCGCGTCTGCTCGAGCGGCTCGGCCTTGAGCTGCACAAAGAGCTGGCGCATGCGGCTCACGTCCTCCTCGTCCTCGTCGCTCTTCTTCGCCGCCGGTGCCTTCGCCACGTCCGCGTCCTTGCTCTTGCCGTCCTTCTTCGCGTTCAGCGCTGCAAGCTTCTGCTTGCGGTTCGCCTCGAGCTCCACGAGGCTCACGACGCGCTCCCACGGGTTCTCGGCCTCGAGGTCCGCGGCGAGCTTCTCGAGCGTCGCTTGCTCGTGCACGCGGTTCGCCTGCTGCTTCGACTCTTTGATGCGGCTGCGCTCGGCGACGAACTTGTCCATGTCCGCCGTCGCCTTGTCCTTCGACTCGTGCGCGACCTTCTCCTGCTCCAGGGCCTTCTCGGCGATCTGCTGCTCGTACACGCGCATGAACTTGCTGGAGATTCGACATTTGCATAGAGAAAGCGATAGACCATGTCAATCACTGGCACGGGACACGCGCAGCAGCGACAGTATGCGCACGTACGTGAGCTCGTTCTCTTCCTCAATGACTGGGATCTGCGCGCCGCCCGACTGGCCAAACGACGACGTGCGCGAGCCCGACGCCTGGAACGAGCTGTGGCGCGACGACGCCGCCTGCTGCTCAAACGACGCCGTGCGCGACGACGACGTCACAGTCGTCGTTGTCTCCGTGTACGTCGCGTAGCTGCTCTCCTGCTCCTGGTAGCTCGCGCTAAAGTCCGTTGCCGGTGTGTCGTCCGCTGCTGGTGCCGCGTCGTCGCCAAAGCCGAACGACTCGGTCGACGCTGGAGCGGCTTCGCCCGAGTCGACCTCGTAGAAGCTGCACAGTCAGCAGGTACGCATGTGTGAGCACGCGCGTCCGTCTATTGCGGCGACAGCACGAGCAGCAGTGCTGTCGTTGCGCCACGGAGTGTGCACACGAGCAGCGCAGACTGCTTGCTTCAACCACATGGGCGACGGAAACGATCCCCTCGCAGTGACAGTGAGAGAGAGAGACGTACTCGTTCGAGTACGCAGAGGTGTCGACCGGTGCCTGGAACGAGCTCAGGTCGCCGCTGTCGCTGCTGTCGCCAAACGGGTCCATGCTTGTGTCGTGCGTGTCGCTCGCGAGGTCGCGCTGCGCTTCTTCTGGTTTGCTGTCGTGTCGCCGCGTGCGCAGACAGATAGATCCAACGAGGGGGAATGCAAAACCGACGATAGTGAAACCAAGAGAGACGGGGCGTCACCTCTACACTCGCTGTACTTGCGTCTAGGCAGGCAAGCGAAAAGTCGCACGCTGGGCAGGAAAAGCACGATACGCGGGACAAATTCGAGCATCAAGGTGTTCGTTCGAGTGTGTACTTCACACAATCGCTCGACTCGACCAAGCAACCAAGCACATGAACGTAGATACCTACTAGTACATGACTTGGCGAACATATCTCTCCGGACTGGTAGTGCACACCTGCGCTGCAAGTCACGCAAGTCGTCGTCACAGATGCCAAACTTGAATTGCGTTTGCCACTAAATATTTGCTTCCACTTTGAGTTGTGTGTGCTCCACGTCATTTAGAGCTAACCCAAGTGGGCCACACGACATTCAGCAATTGTAGACCGCTTTGTGAGTCGCTGTGTGGAGCGTTCCAGCCAAAACAGCATTTGATGTAGACCACAAAACACCTCACATGTGTGTAAAACCTCACTTCGAACTCCACTTGCGATTTGTATGCAGGAATCAATGCCTTTCACAAGCTCGCGCGTTTCCCCATGCTTTGAAGGCCAATGGTTTTGGTCGCGAGCTGCGAGTGCGCCTTCGCGTGCTCTGCGCCGCGTTCGTGCTGCCGCCGCCGATAGTTTGAGCTCTTCCACAAGAAAACCAGCCGACGTCAAAATGGTCAAGCAGAAGAACCACACCGCCCGCAACAACACGGTCAAGGCCCACAAGAACGGCATCAAGAAGCCGAAGAACCACCGTTACCACTCGACGCGTGGCGTACGTCCAGCTGCCGCTAGTCTTGCGTCCTAGCTATGCGGGCTCGCGCAGCGCAAGCGGCTCTCTGCACGACACGCGAGAGCTCACGTGTCTGTCTGTCTGCGTGTGTGCGTCTTGCCATCGTACAGCTCGACCCGAAGTTCCTCCGCAACCAGCGCTTCGCCAAGAAGTTCAACAAGAAGAACGAGAACAAGAACAAGAAGGTGCGTCGTCCTGCCGTCTCTCGCTGACTGCACCCCGTGCCTCGAGCACACACACACACACACACAGCAGCAGCAGCACTGACACACTCGCGTCTGGCGTTCGTGTCTCAGGACGAATAAATGCTGCGACTAGTCGGTGTGTAGAGCTGCGTGCAGCGGCGCGCAGCGTCGCGTGAATGCAGCCCCGTGCGCCTTGTCCGCGTTGGGCCGGAGTTGTGGCGAGGGGCTCGGCCGACCGGACAGCGGTGGCAGTGGACCCTTCTGGCGCTACCCGATGGCGGACCCCTCTGGTTTCTTGGACACATAGCGTTTGCGCGCAAGGCATCGAGCGTCGTCTCTCAGCTGTCGAGCGCTGCAGGTCTCCTCGGTAACACGCGGCGGTCTGGAGCTCGGGCTCAGCAGGCGCCGCAGCAAAGAACAACGCCCGCGCCTTCGTGCAAACCACCTCTGTCTCTCGTCTCCTGTGCTCTGTTTGTTAGTCTCGCGTCGTCGTCGAGCCAGCCAGCCAGTCGAGTCCAGTCGTACAGGTCCAGACCAACGCGCTTCGTCGCAGCAGCCAACGCGCGCGCAGTTCCTCTCGACAGGTCCGACCCCACCAGCGAGCAGCCTCCAGCAAGTGTGTGTGTGTGTGTCCACAGTGTCGTGCGCCGGCGTCCGACGGACGTGATGATCAACCAAAGCATCCTTATCTACATTTTCTGAAAGATCATGAACCGAGAGCTACGATCTGATCCAACGACGCCGCGCACGACCCGCAAGACACACACACACTCGCGAGAGCTCTTGAGTCCCATCTTCTCAACCGACGCAGCAACTCGCCAGTTCAGCTCTACTCTGCGATCTTCGACCGACTTGACCGACTGGCTGGCTCGAGGGTGTGCTGCCCTCCTGCTGCCCTCCTACTTGCTCCGGATGCTGCATGTGGTGCATGAGTGAGCCTGCGTGTGCATGTCGTGCGTGTGTGAGTGTGCGTGAGCTGGCGGAGCTGATGAACAGCAAAACAACTTATCTACATTCACTGACTCTACGTGTGATGAGCACTAGTCTCTGATCCGCCAGCTCTCACTCGATACATACACTTGCGTCTTTACGTCTCAAGTCTCCTCCATCTCGTCTGCAGTTCGTTCGCACCTGTCCATGCAAGTAGCAGTTGTCTAGGATCGACGCCTTTCATGAAGTCGCTAGTCCGTCAAGCAAGTGCGCTGTGAGCTCCGTCGTCTAGTCCGTCTTTCTACGTTGCCTCTTCCGTCTTGCTGCCGCCATCCTCCGTCGCGTCCGTCTTGACGTCGTCCGTCTTGTCGTTGGCCCTCGCAGGCGTCTTCTCCTTCTCACTGGCCGACGGCGTCGCGCCTTTGACGGGCGGGTCCAAGATCGAGCGCACGTTGAACTTCTTGAACGCGTGGAAGTTCGTCACGACGCTCACGCCAAACGTGTTCTGCCAGTCCAGGAGTCTGTCAGTTCGTCCCCAGCTCCTCCTGTCCACGCACTCATCACTCCCTACACAAGCAAGACACTCAAAGGACGTACGCGAAAGACTTCGACGAGGATCACAGCCTTCGGCGCCGTGAGGTTCACTTTCTGCTCGGGACCAACTGCCGCTGCGAGGTCGTTGATCACGTCCAGCGACTTGAGGTGCGTGCAGTTCCGACGCTTGATCTCGACCGCGTACTACAGACAGCAGACGTCCGTGTGAGTGACCACTCACTCACGAATCACCCACGGCACAACGCACCTCGAGCGGCGGCACAGTGGCGTCTGCGCCATGCTCGCGTCTGTGCTCGTCCGCATGCGCTTCGAGCTGCGCAGCGATCATCGGCTTTGCGAGCTCCACGACCTCTTCACGCGTCGAGTGTCCGAGCTTCTCGAGCGGAATGAGGCGGTTGATGAAGCGCGAGGCGAACTCCTTCGTCGCTGCGACGTCGTCGAAGATCTGGCGCACGAGCGCGCGCGCCGAGACCTCTGGGTCCAGGATCTGGATCAAGATCACGCCTTTCACGCCCTAGAGCATCAAGAGAGAGAGAGAGGGAGCGATCTAGGACGTCAGTGCTCCGAGATGGGGACGCAGTCTGCACAAGCGGCAGCGTATGAACAAGACGTACAGTGTCGAGCGCCGTGAACCGCCCAGTCTTGCGCTGCTTCGCGTCGGCCTTGAGCGCGTTGATCTCGTCCTGGAGCTTCTTCTGCACCGTGTCCGTGTTACCTCCTGCCTTGTCGCCACTCGCCTCCGCTGCGTCGACTGCAGCAGCTTGCGCGGCCGCCATCTTCGTGTCTGGGAAGAACTTGTCCGCAGCTTCGTTCAAGACGTTGAGCGCATCGCGGACGCTCTGGCGCTCCTTCGTCTTGTCGCACGTGACGAGGATGCCGCCAGAGCCCTTGGCAGCAGCAGCTTGCCCAAGTGCGCCTTTGTACCGCTTCGCCTGAGGGAGTGACAGAGCAAGATGAAGACTGTGAGCAACATGCGCTTGCCGCGATGGATGCGCCTGATAGTAGATACGTACGTTCGCGTCGCGGTCGTCGCTCTTCCACTGGTTCTTGCGCTTCTCGCCGCCGCCGCTGCCTGCCATCGTATCTGCTGCTATCGTATCGATCGATGCCTTTGTGTCGTCTCGTGACCAGTTTTGCGGATGTCTACGCGGTTTTATTCCGATTGTTCGCATTTAAGCGCGCAAACTCTCAAACAAATCCGCAAAATGTGTTGGTTCAGGGACGACAGCGTTTCAAGACAAGGCGACGCTGACGACGATCGACGAGGTCCATTGCGCTCGCATCGACGCCGCAGATCATCCCACGCGCGTGCTCCGAGTGTCTGTGAACGAGAACGACCATGGCGACTGCGTCGTCGCTCACAGACAAGGTGCTGCTGCTCGGCTCGAGCCAGGAGAACGAGCTGTACGTCGCTGATGCTGCGACGGGCGGCCAGCTCTACTGCTTCAAGAACGGTCGTGCGTCGCGCTTTGGCGTGCAGGTGCTTCCGCGCACGGACCACCTCGTTGCGATGCAGGACAACAAGCTCGCAGCGCACATCTGGGCGTGGTCGAAAGACATGCCCGTGTACAAGTGCCACACGGCCGAGAAGATGGGACCGACGGCTGCGACCACATGTGGGAACTTCCTCTTTGCTGGCGCGCAGTCTGGCAAAGTCTACGTCTGGGACGTCAAGACCGGCGAGCTCGTGATGGTCTGGGATGCGCACTACAAGAGCGTCGCTGCCATTGCGCTCACGAGCGACGACTCGCACGTGATCACGGCAGGCGACGACGCAGTCGTGCACGTCTGGCGACTCATGGACATCTTGGACGAGCCGGACGTGACGTCGAGCTTCCAGCAGGGCCTCACGCCGGTCGTGTCGTGGACTGACCACGTCTTGCCGGTCACGAGCATCCACGTTGGACGTGGCGGTGTCAACGGCCGCATCTACACATCGTCGCTCGACCGCACGTGCAAGATCTGGAGCCTGAGCTCCGCACAGTGTCTCTACAGCGCCACGTGTCCGTCGTTCGTGAACGTCTGCGCTGCCGATGCGATGGAGCACCGGCTGTTCATGGGCTGCGGCAACGGCAAAGTCTACGCTCTGGACCTGAACGCCGCTGCGAGCGCCGTGACGGCTGCGACTGCGCGGCTCTTGAGCACAAGCGTCAGTGGTGGCAATGGCGCGACGCCGTGGGGACCCGATGCCGTGCTCCCAGACGCATTCGAAGGCCACGAAGTCGCTGTCACGACGATGCAGCTGAGCGACTGCGGCGGGTACCTCTTCACAGGTGACGAAGCCGGCGTCGTGCGCGTGTGGGACAGCGTGAGTCGCCAGTCGCTGCGCACGCTCAAGCTCTTCAAAGGCAAAGTGAGCGCGCTCGTGCTGCTGCACAAGCCGCGGAACCTCTTCCACAAAGTCAAAGTCTCGCGCAACGCGACGCACGAAGACGGTGCGAGCGTCGCGCCGCCACTGCCGATCGCGCCGCTCAAGAAGTACATGAACGCATCGAGCGACGCGAGCAGTAGCGACAAGTAGCGACATAGAGAACGCGAGCGGTTGACGCGTAGGACGTCTTGGTAAATTGCAACTTCATGTGTAGAGAAGCACGACTGGCGATCGGCTGCGGTCTCTGTGTGGCGTCACGATGAGCACGCGAGTGTCCTGGTGTGCAGTAGTTCGCGCTGCGAGACCTCCATTCCGAGGACTCGGAATAGCTAGTCTTATCAGGCGTCGTCTGGGACAAGCGAGCCTCGTCGCGTGCAGCTCTAGCAGCTCTAGCAGCCTGAGCGCCATCACTATCGATCGCAGCGACGCCGAGAGCGAGAGCAAGAGCACGAGCAAGCGATGGACGAGCACAGCAGCGAGTTTGAAGACGCGTCGACGCCGCGCGTGCACGAGCGGATAGCGCAGGCGAGCGCGACGCAGGAGCAGCAGCTCGATGCGCTGCACACTGGCGTGCGCCGGCTGAAGAACCAAGCGATCGCAGTGAACGACGAAGTCGTGCAGCAGAACGTGCTGATTGACCACATCGCAGTGCAAGTCACGGACGCCGACGCTGACGTGCAGCAGCAGTCGCAAGCCGCGAAGAAAGTCGCGAAGCACCACCAGCACGTACGTCCTGCTGTCTGTGTCTTCGTTCAGGACGATGCCGCCGTTGCAATGCGTGACGCAGCTGGTGTCTCTCTCTCTCTCATGTGGCTGCAGCTCTGTGTGTACTACGCGATCATCGTGCTCCTGGCCGTTGCGCTCATCGTCGTCCTCGTGATCTAGCATTGAGCAGGACAGCGAGCCGCAGCGAGCACCTCTATCTAATCGATTCACCTTCACCATCCTCGTCTTCGTCGTCCTGCCCATGCGTCCTAGGATGAACGAGCAAGCTCAGTCCCGAGTCGTCTCTGCATGAGCTGCTGGCTCATCGTGGCGCTGTCTTGCCCGACGCGATCGCAAGACAGCGGCAGCGCATGCGAACGCATCAGAGCAAGCCCAGCGAGATCGAGAACGAGAGAGGACGAAGCGGAAGAAGGATGACTGTGGTGAGGGCCGTAAAGCCTCAGCACGAGTCGACACGGCACGTGGTTGAGTGGTTTTAGCAACTCTGTCAATTGCTAAAAGCAGCGCACGCAGTGTCGTGGGGCTGCCGCTGCTTAGTAGCGGTACGTCTCCGGCTTGAACGGACCCTGCGGCGACACGCCAATGTACTCGGCCTGGTCGTCCGAGAGGACCGTGAGCTCGGCGCCGAGGTTCGCGAGGTGGAGGCGCGCGACCTTCTCGTCGAGGTGCTTCGGGAGCACGTACACCTTGCCGCTCGCGTACTTGCCCGAGTCCTTCTCGGTCCAGAGCTCGATCTGCGCGAGCGTCTGGTTCGTGAACGAGTTCGACATCACGAACGACGGGTGGCCCGTGGCGCAGCCCAAGTTGAGGAGACGGCCCTCAGCGAGGACAATCACGGCGTGGCCGTCCTCAAAGATGAAGCGGTCGACCTGCGGCTTGATGTTCTGGCGCTTCGTCGCGGCCTGGAGACCCGCCATGTCGATCTCGTTGTCAAAGTGGCCGATGTTGCCCACGATCGCGTTGTTCTTCATCTTCGCCATGTCCTTCGTCATGATGATGTCCTTGTTGCCGGTCGTCGTGATGAAGATGTCGGCCGTCGACACGACGGTGTCGAGACGCACGACCTGGAAGCCCTCCATGCACGCCTGGAGCGCGCAGATCGGGTCAACTTCAGTCACAAACACGACGGCGCCAGCGGCCTTCATCGCCTGCGCCGAACCCTTGCCAACGTCGCCAAAGCCGCAGATCACGACGCGCTTGCCGGCGAGCATGACGTCCGTCGCGCGCATGATGCCGTCCGGGAGCGAGTGGCGGCAGCCGTAGAGGTTGTCGAACTTGGACTTGGTGACCGAGTCGTTCACGTTGATGGCCGGGAAGAGGAGCGTGCCGTTCTTCTCCATCTGGTACAGACGGTGGACACCCGTCGTCGTCTCCTCCGACACGCCCTTGCAGCGCTTCGCGATCTTCGTCCACTTGGTCGGGTCCGTCTTGAGCGTGCGGCGGATAATGTTGAGCACGCACTTGAACTCGGCGTTGTCCGTCGACTCGGGGTCCGGGATCGTGCCGTTCTCGGCGAACGCCTTCTCGGCCTTGAAGCCCTCGTGGATGAGCAGCGTCATGTCACCGCCGTCGTCGACGATGATGTCCGGACCGTCGCCCTTGCCGTCGTCCGTTGGCCACGTAATCGCGTTCAGCGTGCACTCCCAGTACTCCTCGAGCGTCTCGCCCTTCCACGCAAACACAGCGGCCGAGCCGTCGCGCGCGATCGCCGCCGCGGCGTGGTCCTGCGTCGAGAAGATGTTGCACGAGCACCAGCGCATGTCGCCGCCGAGCGCCTTGAGCGTCTCAATGAGCACCGCGGTCTGGATCGTCATGTGGAGCGACCCGGCGACGCGCGCACCCTTGAGCGGCTTCGAGACACCGAACTCTTCGATGCACTTCATGAGACCCGGCATCTCGATCTGCGCGATCTCGATCTCCTTGCGGCCAAAGTCGGCGAGCGAGATGTCGGCGACGCGGTAGTCTCCCTGGGACGCCATAGTAGCAGATGGAGCGGAGAGAGAGGAAGAGAGCGGAGCTTGAGCAGAGGGCTTGGTGGTCTGCGCGGAGCAAATTCCAAAGTGCGCTGCTCCACGTGGACGCCTCGTGCGTGCGTGCGTGTGCGAGCGTCGCGCGTGCGTTGCTCGGCACCCAAGACGCTCGCGGGAATCGCTCTCCACCACTCGCCTCTGACTTGCGCACGCCCTGTCGAAAGCGCTGATCGGCTTTGAGAGGGTTCGTGACCAGATGGCGCATAGGGCAAGTCCAAACACGCCAATTGCGAGCATCGATCCTATTATCAAAGGGCGCCGTTTGGTAGATGCAGGTCGCTGTTGGCTTGATCAATGTATCGAACAGAGGCCGCTCGCACATCGCAGAGGACGATAACAACTGTCCCATTGTGTTGCGAGACAGTCGAATCTCTCTCGCAATCGTCACGGCATTCAAGCGAGCGAGTCGACGAGCGGCGATGAGGTGCTGGTCCTCGCAACACAAGGCAAGAGCAAGAGCAACAAGCAAACAAAGCAAACGGTTGTCTTGCAACTGCGCAAGTCTCTACTCTTGCTCGCGCACATGAGCTGCACCGAGCCAAAGCGACTCTGCTGCTGCTACTGCTCACACGCGACCGGCAATCGGCGAGTACTCGCCGCGACGCGCCGTGCGCTGGCGCCAGCGGTACGCTGCCGTGCCAGCAACTCCGACGACGGCGACACCGGCGACAATGAGCGCAACGAGGCCGATGACGCTGCCGTGCGTGACTGCAAGCACGCTGCCGGCGCGCGTCGACGTCTCACCCTTCGCGTCGCTGTCAGGGATGTTGAGCAAGTGCGCCGCGCCGCCAAAGTCGCACGTCGCACCCGACTCGCGGCGGAGGTGCCAGTACTCGTTGAACGCCCAGTCGCACTGCTCCTCGAGCGTCGGGAAGCGCTCCTCCAAGCCGCTGCAGTCCATACCCGGCGCATTGCACGCATACGCTTTGCCGTTCTCGAGCTCGTACTTCTTCACGCCGCGCTTCGCAGCGCACACGAACTCGCCCTTGTCCTCCTTGTCGCAGGCCGCGAACACGCCGTCCTCTTCGGCGTAGTTGCTCACGTTCTTGGGGAACGCGCCTTGGCGAATGAGCGCGAGGAAGTTCCACTTCGTACCGATCTCGGTCTTAAAGTTCCAAAAGTACCAGCCGTGGCCGAGCGCAAAGGCGTTGAGCTTCTTCAGGTTCAAGTTGCGCGTGAACTGGATGTCGTCCTCTTGGTTGAACGCGCTGTCGCTCGTGACGGGGCACTTGCCGTACGACGGACCCGACATGCCAGTGCCGTACGGTCCTTGAATCGGCTTGTTCACATCGAGCGGCGTGCCTGGGAAGCCTTTACCGAGGTACGTGCTGTCGATCGGGCAGTCCTCGAGCTTGCAGATGACCTTCGGGAAGCCGGGGAGGTTGTCGTTGAAGCCGTTGAGCCACATCACGCAGTTGTCCGTGCCGAGCGACCACTCGCCGACAATCACCGGCATCATCGCGTTCTCCATCGTCGAGATCGTGTACTTTTGCTGACAGGCGTTCGAGAAGAAGTCCTCTTTCGTCCCCGGGTTCATCCACGCCTGGTAGATGTGCGTGTCGAGCGCAATGTCCGGACACCCTTTCATGAACGTCGACCAGTACTGCACGCCGAACCGGAACGAGTCGTGCAGGACGAACTTCCAGTGCGGCGCGAGCGCCTTCACGCGCTTGTACGACTTCCAGTAGTAGTCTTTCAAGACGTTGATCGGCGTGAGCTCCCACGGCTCGTTCACGGGCTGGAGCCCGAGGATCGCGGGGTGGTTCGCGTACCGCGTGATGATCTCGGTCACGGCCGTAAGCGACTGGTTCAGGTTCGCGTAGTTGATCGTCGAGTAGTTGTGGTTCTCCGGGTCGTACGTCCCGGCCCACTCCGCCGACCGGATCGGCCAGTGCTCAAACGTCGTCGTCCCGACCGGCTGCGTACTGGCGATCGACGTCCACTTGACCGTCGACGCCTTGCCGCTGTTGTCAAAGCCGTTCTGCGACCCAATGAGCCCGTGCATGTCGATGAGCAGGTTGATCTTGTACTTCAGCGCCAGGTCCGCCACGCGGTCGAGCTCCTCAACGGCGCCGTCCGTGCAGCCAATGAACGGCGCGTACGGCGTGAACATCCAGTCGGCGACCGGGACGCGGAGCGAGTTCACGCCGGCCTCGGCCATCTCGCGGATGTCGTCCTCCGTGACCCAGTTCGCCCAGTGGATGCGCAGCTGCCGGTTCGCTTCCTCTGGGCCGAGCGCTGTGCAGAACGTGTACGAGTCCATCGCAGTCTTCTCGGGTGCTTGGTCGCCAAAGCGCTCTTGCGTGCTGAGGAACTGGTAGAAGAGACTCGGTGTGAGCCACGGCTCGAGCACGAGCCAGCCGCCGAGGTTCGCGCCGCGCACTTGGTTGTTGAACGGCATCGAGTGCGTATCGTGCGAGCACGTCTGCGTCGCGTCATCGGGCTTAAAGTCCTTGAACTCGCCCGACGACGCGCGGAAACGCGGGTCCTGCTCGTTCTCCCAGAACCACTTGGCGTCGTGCGCCACGGGTGCTGGCGCAGCAGTCGTCGCGGCAGGAGCAGCAGTCGTCGCGGCAGGAGCAGCAGTCGTCGCGGCAGGAGC
>JAASFT010000454.1:0-19540 GCA_023333885.1 Globisporangium parvum
CACAGCAACAGGAGCAGTTCTCTGAATCGCGACGGCACGATTGATGTGGTGCGTGCAAGAGCGTCGACGTAGTCAATCAGTCAGTCACCTCTTGGTCTGTTGTTCCAACACTCCAGTGTCTTGATGCGTCGAGCAGCCGAGTGCTCTGACGCTCAGAGGCTTATGAGCCTCGTTGTCGAGTACGACATCACGCAGCGCCACACATGCAGTCGAATGCGCTGGATGGACTTGCACGACGCCGTTTCTATTCACAATGGCCGATCAACCGTGTCGTCATCGCCTTCATCGACTGCGACGACTGTAGACTGGACACGGTGCATCTACAGCCGTGTGTCTTTCGAGCCCGTGGTCGTAGCGAAGAAGTGCTGGAGCGCTGTGCCAGGCACAGAGAGGCGGAAGAAGTACTGCCCGTGGCTGCTGTTGCTTCCGCTTGCGGCTTCGCGCTTCATGTCGTCCATCGAAAAGAGCTCGCGCACGCCCGTGTTGTCTGCGTCGAGCTGGTCGAGCAGCTCGTAGCCATGGAGAACGAGAAAGTCGACGTCAGGTACCGCGACGTCGTCGAGGATCTTGGCATCGGCTGCGGCGTTCGCGCGCAGCTCTGCGAGCACTTGCTCGACGACGTAGCTCCGCACTGGACCGGTCCCAAACGTCCGCAAGTCGTACACGCGGCGCGGCGCGGACTCGCTAAACACGTCGGCAAAGACACCGTGCTGCCGCGCTGCGTGGTAGAGCGTGTCTGCCATCGTCGTGCGGCGCTGCGCGAGTAGCGAGTGGAGGAACTGCACGGTTGTCTGGAGCGGCAGGACAAACGCGCCGTCAGGGAGCACGAGCGGCAAGCTCTCGTTGAACAGCACGTCGAACGCGAGCTCTGGGTGCCGCTTCTTCACGCACGTGCGCACGAGCACGTCGTAGACACGCGGGTCTGGCGGGACGCCGTACTTGCGCATCTCGCGCCACAAGTAGATCGACCGACCGCAGTGGTCCTCTTCCCGCAAGCGGCGGAAGAACGCCTCGATGACGCTGTCGTGCTGCGGTTCATCCGAGTTTGGGTACAGCGCACGGAGCACGCCGTCCGGGTTCATGTACGCTGCGAGCCCCATCGACCCGACGAGCGAGCTGCAGAACAAGACTGTGAGGTAGTGCGCTTCAAAGTCAATGAACGGAATGCTCGCAGCGCCGAGCGCGCCGACGCCAAAGAGCGCCGCTTTGACTTTCTTCGGGTCAATCGCACCGAGCTCGCCGTGGAACACGGCGTGCATCATCGTGATGTACGTCACGAGGTCCGGCGTGATTTGCTTCTCCTTCATCTCTTCGTACAGCTGGAACGCCGTCGTGAGCTCGCTCGCTTTGCCGCACGCTTTGAGCATGACGTTGTAGTGCACGAGGTTCGGCGACACCGTCGACGACGCTTTGAGTTCGTCAAAGAGCGCGAGCGCAGTCGCGTACTCGCCGCGCTCGCCGTACGCGTCCATCAGGATCGCGTACGTGTGCTCATCGGGGAGCAAGCCGCGGTCTTTCAAGTCCGTGAACAGCCGAATCGCTTCGTCGCCGTGTCCGCCCTTCGAGTACGCGCTCATGAGCGTGTGGTACGTGATGTTGTTCATCTCCAGCCCTGCGGCAGCCATCTTTGCGAGCACGACCTGCACGCGCGCCGTGTCGCCGGCCGCGCCGCAGAGCGCAAGCAGCGCCGAGTAGACCGTCAGGTTTGGGATCGTCCCACGGTCCACAGCAGTCTCAAAGAGCTCAAAGCCCTTGTTCACGTCGTTGAGCGCCGAGCACGCCTGGATCGCGTTCGCAAGCACGGGGTTCATGAGGAAGAAGTCGTTCGCAAAGAGCCGCTCGGCAAGCGCAACGACTTCGCGGTTCCGACCGAGGCGCTGGTAGATCCGCACGCACTCCATCGTTGCCGTGCCGTGCAGGATCGTTGCGCGCTCGACGAGCTCACAGAGCGGCAGCGCTGCAGTGAGCTGCTCCCGCGTCTTGCAGAGCTGCAGCACGCGACTCGCGTTGCGCAGAAAGTCGAGCGTTGGGTCGAACGACGGCTGCCGGCCGCGTGCAACGAGCTCCTCGAGCTGCGCTTCGACCTCGGCTTTCTCGCGCGCACTCGGCTTGCCGCTCGGCTTTTTCTTCTGCGGCTTCTGCTGCATGCTGCTGACCATCTTGGCCGCGCTGATCGCTGGGATGCCGCTCGCACGGCGCGTCATTGTTGTCGCTGCTGCTGCAGTCGACTGGAACGGACTGCTGCTCTTGCTACTCGAGCGAGTCGATCGCGCTTTCGATGCCACCGATGGGGACTTTGCATTGCCGCGACGGCTGCTGGTCGCGTGGCTGCGGACTTGGAGATCTGCGGACGCTGTGGCAGTTGGTGCCCAGTCGCGTGCAGCGCGGACCGCGCCAGCCCGCGAGCGCGCGAGCTGGAGCCACGGTCGCTGCAGCATGCTCTCCTCGCGTTCGGCTCGGAATGCGTGTGCTGTGTGTGGCAGCTCTCGGTTTGCTTTCATTCCCTCGTTGATCGCACTATCTCAAATTGGAAGGCACATCAAGAGCTTACGAAATGCAAGTACAAAAGGCTTGTATTTGAGTGCGCGGACCGGTCCCGTGGCAAATGGCTGAACCGTGTCAACCATCAACTCGAACCGCAACTCTAGCTCAAGTGTAGATTTGCAATCTTGGATAGTGTATGCTCTAGTCGCCAGTTGAACGCTACTGCAAGCAGCGATCACGACCGCTCGCGTGTTTTTGGCTCGCAAAAACGTGTGACTCGACGGATCAGTTGCTTCTCGAACGATCAAGGGCGAAGCGCCTCGACGACGTCGCCGTCTGGACCGCCTCGCCGATCGGTCGACGACGACGACCATGCTGCCGCCCAGGTCGTTCCTGATGCAGAAGCTCAGCGACGCAACGAACGGCAGCGGCGCTGCCAAGGTTGCTCCTGCTAGCAGTGGCAACGCTGCGCCGAAGTCCAACTTGAAGTGGATCGCGTCGCTCGCGCGCGAAGAGTACGTGCCGCTGACGTTTGGCGTCATTGGCATGAGCGCAGCGTCGGCGATGAACCTCGTGTTCCCAAAAGTGCTCGGCAAAGCGCTCGACGTCGCGTCTGGGAAGCCGCCGCCAGGCGGACTCTCGCGCAAAGGCTTTCTCTTTGTCGTGCTCACGACGTTTGTCACTGGCTCAGTCGGCTCGCTCGTGCGCGTGTACTCGCTCGGCATGGTCGCAGAGCGCATCGCCGTGAAGCTCCGCAAGCGTCTCTATCGCATCTTGCTCGCGCAAGAGGCGAGCTTCTACCACAACCGCCGCGTCGGCGAGCTCGTGAGTCGCCTCAGTGGCGACTGCCAAACGACTGCGAACGCAGTTGTCGAGCTCATGTCGAACGGCTTTCGGTCGCTCAACTCGGCGATCGGTGCGTCGTGCATGCTCCTCACGATCTCGCCAAAGCTCACGCTCGTGTCGCTCTCGATCCTGCCGCTCGTCGGCACTGGCGCGATGCTCTTCAGCAAGTTCTCGAGCCGGCTCGCCAAGGTCCATCAGAACTCGGTCGCCGACATGTCTGGCCTCGTCGAAGAGCGGCTGAACAACATCTACACAGTCAAGCTCTTCGCCGCGGAGGAGCACGAGCAGCGCGTGTTTGACGCGATCAACCGCACGATCCTCACGAACGCCGCGCGAGCAAAGCGCGCACGCGGTCTCTTCATGGGCGGCCTCTCGTTCTCGATCAACTGCTCGCTCTTCTCCGTGCTCTACTTTGGCGGCTCGCTCGTCGGGCAGAACGAGCTCACGATCGGCTCGCTCACGTCGTTTGCGCTCTACAGCGGCTTCATGGGCCTCGGCTTCTCGGGCTTGTCGTCGTGCATGGGCGAGCTCAAGAAGACGCGCGAAGCCTCGAGTGCGCTCTTCAGTCTCTTGGAGCTCCCCGTCCCGACCGAGGCGACAGACAAGGACGCTGCTGGCAAGACCAAGACGCTCGAGCGCGTGACTGGCCGCATCCACTTTGACAACGTCTCGTTCGCGTACCCGTCGCGTCCAGACGACGTTGTCCTCGACGGCTTGAGCCTTACGATCGAACCGGGTCAAGTCGTTGCGATCGTTGGCAAGAGCGGCGCGGGCAAGTCGACGCTTGCGTCGCTCTTGACAAAGCTCCTCACGCCCACAAGCGGCGTCGTGACGCTCGACGGCGTTGACATCCAGACGCTCGACTCGAGCTGGCTCCGCAAGCAGATCGGCGTCGTGAACCAAGAGCCGTCGCTCTTTGCTGCGAGCGTCGCCGACAACATTGCGTACGGCGCCGTTGGTGCGCGCGACGACGCGCAGGTCGTTGCAGCAGCGAAGGCTGCGCACGTGCACGAGTTCGTCCAGTCGCTCCCGAAGCAGTACGACACGTTCGTGGGCGAGAAGGGCTTGGAGCTCTCGGGCGGCCAAAAGCAGCGCGTTGCGATCGCGCGTGCGCTGTACAAGCAGACGCAGATCCTGCTCTTTGATGAAGCCACGAGCTCGCTTGATGGCGAGAGCGAAGAGCTCATTCGTCAAGCGATGGAGTCCGCCGCGCAGAACCACACGGTCGTGATCATTGCGCACCGCCTCAACACGATCCAGCACGCCGATCGCATCGTCTTGCTCGAGGACGGCGGCATCGCAGAGACTGGGACATTCGCTGAGCTCAACCGCGACGGCAGCAAGTTCCAGCGCCTCTTGCACAGCACGACGTCTGTCGTCTAGAGCCTATGCGCGTACGACTGACAGCTGCTACGTCTGCGTACGTGTGAGTGTGAACGTGTGTGTGTGTGGAGGCACCTCTTCCCATCGCCAGCGCCAGCGCTTGCAACACGACGCAGGCGGCTTCTCTAGTGTCCACATGGCTACCTGCCTGTCTTCGTGTATCTGTCTGCTACGGCCGCGTCGCGAGTGCGTGTCGTGATGGCGGTGGACGTGGTGTCAAGCCGCTTGGTGCACTGCTCGGTGGCGGTGGCGACGGCTTGAGCCCACTGCCAGTGCTACTGCCACTTGGTCGCTCCCGTGCCGGCATGAGCGCATCGATCCGACCTTTGCTCACGAGCAAGTTGCTGAACTCGCGCATGCGCGCACTGCGGTGCTCAAGGTCGCTCAGCTGCGACGCGAGTGCGCGCTGCGTCGCCACGAGCTGCTGCTTCTCGGTGACGTCGCGATCGTGCGCCTGCTTCTTCTCGCTCGCGTACGCCTGCCGGACACTGTCGCCAAAGCGCTCAATCTCGCCCAAGACGTCCGTGTATGCCTTCGGGTCGACGATCCGCCGCCGGCGTCCGCGCGGCAAGCGCATCTCGTGCAGCGCTTCTTGGTGCTTCAGGTCAAAGTGCGTGCCGCTCGTGAGTCGGAGCTGCACAGTCAAGTGCGCAGCGTTCGCATCGAGTTGGTGGCGCCGCAGGAACGCGTCCACGAGTGGCGAATTGCGCATCGCATAGACACATCGCTCTCGCGTCTGCACCTGTGCTGGTGCGCGCGTCGTACTACATCTCGTAGCGCTATGCACGAGGTGTGGGAGCTTGCTGTCGCCAGCGCCGCTTGCTGCGTCGAGAGCACCACCGCCACTGTCAGAGCTAGCATCGTCGCCATGGTCGAGTGCAGCGTT
Source organism: Globisporangium parvum (assembly GCA_023333885.1). Lineage (NCBI taxonomy): Eukaryota > Oomycota > Peronosporomycetes > Pythiales > Pythiaceae > Globisporangium > Globisporangium parvum. The sequence continues at coordinate 5,600 of JAASFT010000454.1, forward strand.
GTTAGAGCTGCTGCTGTCGTCGTTGTCTGCGAGCGACGAGCCGTGGCGGTTCTTCACCTCGAGCTTCGTGCGCTCGATGCGCTCGGCGCGGAGCATGCGGTTGCGCATGGCCGGGAAGTCTGCGAGCGCTGCGATGCGCTTTGGAGACTCCTGATCGACGGCGATCCAGTGCGCGCAGCTCAAGTCGGCTGGCACGAAGCCGAGGATCCAGCAGTGGCAGATGTGCAGGATCTTGCACCGCAAGGCGCTGCCGTGGAGCATCGTCTTGCGCGACTTGGGGAACGCGTCGTAGAGCGCGATGAACAGGATCTGCGCGACGATGTCGGGGAGACGATCGAAGAAGCCCGAGTCGCGACTCTGCGGCTGCATCTGGAGCCGAATGAAGAGCGACGCGAACGTGTCTGCGATGCGCGCGTAGAAGAGCTGCTCGATCGGCACGTGCTTGCCGCTCTGGAAGCAGTGCGCCGTGAGGTACCAGAACATGTCTTTCAGAAGCGTCTGGACGTCGCTACTGCCAGCCGCCGAACCAGATGAATGCGCAAAGAGCTCGTGGTACTTCTGCTGCTGCTTCTTGGAGCTGAAGCGCGCGTACCGAAGCACTTTGTCGCACACGTGGTCGAGCTGCACGGACCGCGGTGTGTCAGTGACCTGGTGCTTGTGGAACCGCACTGTGACGTTCTCGGCCGCTTGCATCGCGTTCTTCGCGCGCACGACGAGGATCGTCTTCTGCGCCGCTTTCTGGATCATCGAGCGGATGTTGCGACTGCGTTGCTGCTTCTCACTCATGCTGTCGATGACGCGAAAGACGTCGGCGCCACCACCAGTGCTACTGCCTGGCACAGTCGCATTGCTACCAGGTATCTTGCTCGTAGCAGCAGCAGCAGCAGTGGGTGCAAACCTGCTCGTGCGCTTGCTCGGTCGCACGCCGTCGTTGCTGCTGCTCGGATCGTCCTTGGACAGTAGCGAGGACGGTGTTAGTTGCTGGGGCGAGCTTGCGAGTGCAGCGCGGAGACTCGGCTTTGCAGACGACGACGATGATGATGATGTCGTTCCTCTCGCACCAGCGCTGTCGGCTTCAGTGAGAAAGAGCTTTGCGCCATCAGCAAGTGCGGCCATTGCCTCGCTTGCACTCTCTCTCTCTCTTCCTTTGCTCTGACAGACGACACACACGCGCACTCGACGTTGGACGTCTCGACAGCAGCAGCAGCAACGACGATCGCGCCACGAGAGGTGTCGGAGGTCTTCTGCTCCTCTTGAAATACCACTGGAGCCTGGAATAGCGAAGATGGCACCACGCCAGTCGGTGTCCGCACCGCAAGAGCCACAGCGGACATCGCGATGGAGCTCATGATGGCGAACGTAGTGGCGGCGCTGCCACCCACGTCGGACGGAGTGTACGTCTGTGTTCATTCTCACGCGTCCAGAGCTGGAGACTAGCTACTGCTGCCACTCAAACAGGAGTCGACGTGTGCTGCTGCTGCTGCTGCGACTGCTGCGGCTTGCGCATCGACGGCTCGACTGTGAACTCGCCAAAGAAGCGCGTCGTGCGGCGCAAGTACGCTTCGAGGAGACTGTGGATGTCGCGCATCACGAGTTCGACGACGACTTCGTCCAAGAACACCGCTACGCATGTGCGCACAGTCAGCCAAGAGGCCAGAGAGCATGAGCACTGGGACCATACTCACTCAACGTGCGACGCATGAAGAAGCAAAGGCATCCGCACCGAGCTCTTTCAGTTTGTCCAGCGTCGCAGGATCGATGCTTGCGACTGCAGTGGACGAGGCTTTGAGTTCGTTCACCTGCTGCTGGCCGCCGTCCGCACCAGCGGAGAGTCCGAGCAAGTTCTCTTTGCATTCGAGGCACAGAGGCACAGAGGCATAGAGGCACCGAGAGTCATCACCGTCATGTGCGTGCGTGAGCCACAGCGAGTGCGTCTTTCGTCCCAGGAACGAGACGGACGATCAGACGCACCGATGCTGCGGGTCGAGTTGAAAAAGACCGAGAGCGTCGCGGCGTACTCCTCGAGCTCGTCGAACGACCTGCGCATTCGTCCACAGAACGACCGAGCGAGCGTCAAGCGCGTGAGCATGACGGACCAAGCACTCAACTAGTTCCTTGCAACATCAGTCGATTATGCGGCTGCGTACACTGCGACCGACTGCGCAGCGCCGACGCGTTCGACAGCCGCGATCGCTTGCTTCTTCACCATGCGACCGAACCCGAACGCGAGGTTCGTGAGCTTCCCGATCGCGACGACGCCAGCGCCGGCACTGCTTGGCAACGCACTCAACGCACTCGGCTCGGATTGCTGCACTCATGAGATGGGAGAGAGGTGTGTGAGAGCGAGTGCGCGTGCTCGGCAGCGTTGCTTTTGTTCAGAGACAGCAGCAACAAGCCCAAGCCATGCGCCAGCACGGACCTTTGGCGGAGGCGCAGTTGTCTGAGCAGCTGGCGCTGTCTTGTCGGCTGGAAGGAACGGGAACGACCGCGCGAGGGCCAAGCGCACGGTCTTGGCGAGCTCGAGAAACGCGTCGAGCTCGTTCTCAAACGCACGTGCACTCGCTGGGTCGGCTGTGAGTGGGAGCGCGAGCTGCAGGCAGGACAAGCAGTGAGCGACAGAAGCGAATCGTCAGGGCTTGCTCCCTCTCTCTCTATCTCTCTCGCCAGAACCAATGCATGCAATGACGACGTACGCTCGTGCGCTCGAGTCCGTGCTTGAGCTGCTGGAACGCCTCGACCTTGACCGCGATGCCAGCGAGTCGCACGCGGTCTTGCTGCCTGCGCATCCATGCACCAGTCAATTGATTGATCAGTCGTCAGTCGTCAGTCCATCAGTCACGGGCTGCAGTCACTCAGACAGACAGCCAGACAGACAAAGATGTACGCAGTGCGCACCAGATCTCCTTTGGGACGTAGAGCTTGGGCGAGAAGAGCGCGCCGACTTGGATGGACTTTTCAATGAGCTGCAGGAGGTGGAACACCGTGAATGGCTTGGCGATCGACACTTCGTGGTACCGCGTCTGCACGAGAGAGCGCAAGTGATAGCGCGAATGGGAGCGAGGATCAGCTGCAGCTCAATGAGCACACGCACAAGAGTGGGAGGATGCAATGAGCAGGTCGTACGCTGACTGAGAGCATCGGCATCTGATCGAGCAGCTCTTTCGAGATGCAGCGACGCGGACTGAGCGTCAGCTTCTCGCTGCAACGCGAGCGTAATGTCGTGTATCAGCACGCGCAGGACAGCAGTGTGGTCATAAGCAGCAGCAGCAGCAGCCCACAGGTATCACAACAGCGCACCTCAAAGCAGTGTGCAGACTGCTCGTGCTACTGCTCACTGGCGGACTCACCGAGTCGGCCGAGAACAGCTCGACCTGTGCACGCAAGACGAGCGCGTGAGCACCGCGATTGCACGCGCGAGCGCTAGTGCAGCGCACGCACACACACCTCCTCTTCCTCGTCGTCGTCGCGCTGCTCGATCGTGGGCGTCACATCCGCAACGTCCTCGCGCACTGCCATCACTTCGTGCTGTTGATCCATTTTGGCTTTGAAGTGAGTGTTCAGTTCTCTCTGCAATTGCATATGCAGAGTCGTTGACGCTTCAGCGTCAACAAATCCACTTGACTTGGATTCACTATGGTCGCGACTCTGCGTGTCTGCTCGACACGACACCTCCTCGCTGCGACCACTTGCGCTCGGCGATCGACCGATTGATCGAGGGACCATGATGCAAGAGTCCGAGGAGCCGCCGTCTGCGCGCAAGCGCTTGCCGCGTCTCCAAGCTGGCAGCAGCGGCTCTGTGGATGCGAGCGACTGCGGCAGCCCTGACCTCCACGCGTCGACCGCAACAACAGCGACTGTCGGCTCACCATCATCCGCTGGTGCGTTCGTTCGTTCGTTTACATGTGCATGCAGCTCGTCAAGATCGTTGCGTCGCATGCCGCCTGTGCTCTCACACTTGCAACACGCGCGCGTATGCGTGTGTGTGTACGGTACCTAGGCACACGCAAAGCCACCACTGATAAGCTCCCGCCGCTCAAGCCCGACGCGAGCGCTGTGCAGATCAAGAAGACGCTCGCGACGAAAGGCGAGCTCCAGACCGGCGACTTTGAGCTCGAGCGCACGCGCTCGTCGTCGTCGTCTTCATCATCCAACGACAACGACAACGACAGCAGCAGCAGCTCGGACCCAGTGAACGACCCGCGGCTGTCGAAATGCCAGCAGCTCCGGCGCTGGGTGACGCGCGTGCGGCAGACGTTCGGCACGTCGTTCCTCTTGCTCGTGTGCGCCGTGTACGCCGTGCAGGGCTTCAACAGCTTCAGCGCGCTGGCGATCAACTACTTCTTCAAAGACAACCTCAAGCTCGAGCCGGCCGAGTCGCAGACGCTCATGACGCTCATGATGTTCCCCTGGGGCGTCAAGCCGCTCTACGGCATCATCTCGGACAGCTTGCCGCTCTGCGGCTACCACCGCAAGTCGTACATGGTGCTGTTCAGTACGCTCGGGATGCTCGCGTGCTTGACGCTGTCGATCCCGGACGGCATCACGACGCCACTCGGTGCCGTGTGCGTCCTGCTCGTGAACAGCCTCGCGGCTGCTGTGATCGACGTCGTGATCGACGCGCGCGTGGTCGAGATGTCGCGGCTGGACCCCAAGTACGGCGCGAACGACCTCCAGTCCGTCTCGTGGATGTCCATGTCCATTGGCGGCGTGCTCGGGTCGTTCCTGTCGGGACCTGCGACGCACCAGCTCGGCGTCCGCGGCGTCTTCTTCTTTGCCGCCGCGGGTCCAACTGTGATCCTCGTCTTCTCGGCGCTCATGACCGAGACAAAGGCGCCGTTGACGAGCCGCAAGACGTTCGTGACGTCGGCGAAGCGGCAGTTCCTCCAGCTCCGAGGCGCGATCACGACGCCAGTGATCTGGAAGTGCGCGCTCTGGGTCTTCCTCTCTGGCGCCGTCAGTCCTGGGTACTCGCAAGTGTTCTTCTACTTCTCAACCGACGTGCTCAAGTTCACGCCCGAGTTCCTCGGCACGGTCTCTGCGTTCGGCTTTGTCTTCTTGCTCATCGGCACGCTCGTGTACAACGCGTTCTTCAAAGACGTGTCGTTCCGGCGCATCTTCCTCATCGCGCAGCTCAGCCTTGCGCTCGTGTCGCTCCTCGACGTCGTGCTCGTCACGCGCGCGAACCTCCGGATCGGGATCCCGGACAAAGCGTTTGTGCTCGGCGACGCAGTGATCGCTGATGTGATCAGCCGGCTCAAGACCATGCCTGTGCTCGTCTTGTGCGCAAAGCTGTGTCCGAAAGGCGTCGAAGGGACGCTCTTTGCGCTCCTCATGTCCATCTCGAACTTCTCGTACAGCGTGAGCGAGTTCTGGGGTGCGATCATCTGCCACGCGCTCGGGATCTCGAAAGGCTCGTTCGACAACCTCTGGCTCGCGATCGTCTTCCGCAGTGCGCTCAAGGTCACGCCGATCCTCTTTCTGTTCCTGATCCCAGCGACGGACCCGCAAGACGTCGTCGACAAGCTCAACTTTGACATGGTCGGACGCAGCAGCAGTGGCAGCATGGCACGTGATGGTGACGAAGACGACGATGCGATTGGTGTGGCGAGTCCAGGTCTGAGCGGCACCGTGCGCGAGAGCCACACGGTGCCAGTCGACTCGCCGATGATCAGCGGCGCGCGCAGTGTCGTTGCGGTCGTGTAAAGAGTACTTACTAGTGCAGAAGTACTGAGGATGGTAGCTTCTGGCGTTTGCATTGACCTGGCAGATAGAGAGCGAGCATCGAGTCGATTGTCGCGACACGAAGTGCGCGCGAGTAGGGACGCCCAGGTGCAGCGATACAATAGCAACGCGCTCACTCGATCTCACAGCGTCGTGAACAAGCCAGTCGGGCAATCACACTTGAGACCATCAACACGATCAGCATCACCATCCATCGGAAAGATCGAGACAGTTTTGACTACGTACCTACCACTCGCATACAAAGACCAAGTGTATTTCGAGATGACTTGGTTGTTGTACAGGTGTATCCTTCTTCGTGTGATCGGATTCCCTCTCTAACATTATTGTGGAACTTGCTATTTGAAGCAAACTGTGGCGACGCGAATATGTTCGAGGGCACTCAATGCGCACTTCGCAATTCACGCATTCTCCGACTTTCCTTGAAGCTCATACCCTCTCCTCGATGCCAGGCAACAGCAAGTACACGCCAAAGGAGCTCGCACAGCGCGCGTGCCACTTCGCTCGTTCTCGACCGAACGTGGAAGCCAAAGAAACCGGCGCGCGCGACTGGCGTGCACTGACTGTGACTGTACACAGGTTCTTGCATCTCCATCGTGAGAGCACCCGAGCCCACGCTTTCTCTCTGCTCACTCCATGCTACAGTTACAGCTGCGGTCGACCGCCGACGGTAATAGATCTCGAGGCAGTGAGATTGAGGGAGCTCAGACGCAGACGAACCGCCAGAGTGCACTGCGTCACGAACAAGAGGTTGCAAGTTGCCTTGAATGCCGATCTGGCTGCTCCAACTGCCAAAGCCAACGGCAGCGTGCGCAGTCTCTCATGGCGCGATGCGCTCGATGACATGATTCAGTGCTCGCGGTTTCTAGGTATCGCCACAGAACTGTCACCTGCAGCATGTCTGGTCGGCTGCAAACGTTATCAGCTCATTGAGATTGCGCAACGTGAATTTCGGAGCTGTTGCATGTAGTTGTAGTAGCTCGCCATCTTGTATGACAAAGCAAGAGCGAGCAACTCTTGGTACTCGGTATTGGTTTGTGCTCGCGCAGTCTCGCGTGCCTCTGATTCACTTTCTTCACGCCTGCTAACCATCGGAACTCCGGCGTACCGACACGACTAGTGGTGCGAGGCATATGTACATACTCGTCTGCAGCATCACGCTGCATCTCAACCTTGTGCTGCCTTTGCGCTCGCCATACCAGCGCACCAGCTCGACTGCCCATCGCACGCTACCGCCGCTCATGCCTTAATCTCATCTTGTCCTGCTTGCGTTGAAATTTGTTACCATGCGGGCGCTTCGATCGACGCTTGTGTCGCATTGTCGTCTCGGACGTGAGCGCTGATGCGCACTGGGCTCATATGGTGGACTACTCTCCGACGTTTCAAGAACTCGGCATTCCGGATTAATCCCTATCACGAGACGCCGGACTTGCTGCTACAGGCTGTTCTGCTGTCCGAATCGCCATTGGTTGGCGCAGCAAGATAGCGACGGCGCTGACATCAGTGCAGACGACGTTAGCAAACTCCCAATCGCCATGTTCGAATCGCTCGACTGCAAACCGAGTGCACTACATGCGCTAATGAGTCGCTTTTGTTGCGCTAGACGCAACATGACTGCCACCCTCCTTTGTCTGTTGGAGATCTTGGAGCGGATCAAGAGTGTCGCCTAGACTATTGCACCAACGGTGCCAAGGAGAGCAAAAGTGCCGACGCCAAAGTAGCTCAGTGCCAGCGACGTCGAGAATGGCAAGAGAGTAAACAGTTGTGGTGCAGATCGCTGTTGGTCGGCGTCCGGGGTTGCTTGTGCTTCAGCGTGTGCTTCTACGGCGTACTGACGAATCTCGTGTAGAAGCACGAGCAAGTGGCTTAGTTTCGCTGTGATCGCTTCGCGCGTTGGCTCCATGCCAAACCGCTCGCGAACCGCCAACTTGTGAGCGTCATGATCCCAGTTGGCAAAAGCAGATCTCACGAGCACACGTACATTGTTGAGCTCCACAAATTGGTACACAGAGCACACGGACTGGTAGAGTCGACGACTGAACTTCCTCGAGATCATCGTGTGAGTGTTGGCGACCATCGTTACGGCAAGCACCACCGTAGAGCACTCCCAACCCGTGAGCGGCGAACAGCGGTTTTCTCCGATCGTCGCTTGCTCCGCATGGTACACCGTTATCGTGTGTGCGAGATCTGAATCGGCTGTGCTAATGTGTCAAGCGTCACGGACACCTGCGCCATCGAGACGCCGTTCAAAGAAGAGGTCGTCGAGCGTTTATAGCTCAACCTCTCTGTCGCTGTTCTTAGCCCGAAGTTGGTGGAGGTTCGCAATGTGCGACGCCTCTATATGGATCTGATGAAGCGCGCGTGATGTAGTTTCAAACTCGTTCGTGAGTGTTGTTGCGGCTTCCGACTCGCAAAGCAATGTGCTCAGCTTGCACTTGATCATCTGGTAGTCATGTTTGTTGTATTTGAACTGGTTCCAGCGTGGTCGCATGACGTCTGGAACCAGCTCTGGAGGAGTGGCGTTTGGTCGCTTTGGTCGCATCGCCATCGCAGCGTTGTGGTGCTTGTGCTCTTGGTTGCAAGTATGGGAATGATCGCTCGTTGAAGGCAAACAGAGAGCATGGCGATGAAGTGCTTGGTCACTTGGGATCCAACAGTTGATTTGGAGCCAATCCTCTCTCGTCTGTCGAGAGAGGATTGCATACAGTTTTCGCGCCAAGTGCGGTTCTGTTTCGTACTTTGTCGGATTGCATACAGTGCGCCATCGCTCAGAAAAGCCTGTGCCGCTTCACTTTTGCTTTTGCCTCCTCGGACCTGAGCGGGTGCGGTCGACGACGACAACGACGACAGACGGCGACAGCAGGCGGCGATAGCATCTGCGCGCACGAGCCGTTGGACCAACTGGGCGAACGAGTCCCATCACGAGGACGCAGGAGCCGCACTTACGCACGCACTCGGACGCACTCGCACATCTGCTCAGTCCTCCACACACACACACACACACGCACACACGCACACGAGCGTGCACCGCGGTGAGTGCTATCGACGCCTCAAACTCGCTCGCTCTCGCCAGTGAGTCTGTAGTGTCCCACACACTCGCGTGACATCGACAGACCAACAGTCGCAGCACTGCCATCAACCTTCCAACTGCACGACGATGGAACCGAGTGACATGCGCGCAGACGTGCTCATGGCGCCGCCGCCTGTCACAGCGATCACTCCTTCGACAACAACTGCATCCGCCTCGTCCTCGTCCTCTGCGCCGCAGTCGCCAGTGCGAGGCAGCACATTGCTGCAGCGGCAGGTCTCGCGCGCGCTCGAGATGATCGAGCTGTACGACGGAACGGCGGCGCTCTTGGCGGCTGCGCACACGAGCGACGCGACTGCGTCGTCGAGCGCCACGGGTGCTACGAACACTGCGGCGCCGCCGTCGCATGTCCCATCGCGTGTGTTCAAGGCGCTGGCGAAGAAGTGCCAGAAGGCGGTGTTCCAGATCTCGCCGAATGCCGTCAAGCGCAAGCGCTCGCACTCGATGTCGAGCATCACGAGCGGTACGCACAGCGCTCTCTATGGAGACGGCCAGTGTCCTATGTGTGCGGCGCTTCTATCCTTGTCGATCGACTCCGTGCTCACGCTCGTGTATCTCTGTCCTGATCGTCTACTGCAGCGTCGGACCCTGCGAGCGCCGACAGCTTCCGCGCGAGCATTGAGCTCGCAGACAAACGCAGCAGCAGCAGTGCGTCGCCAGTCGTCTCGGCGCACAAGCGCACGAACACAGGCAGCGCCAAGAAGCCGCGCGAAGTGCGCGTGACGCCATCGAAGCGCTGTGCAAGCAAGCCGCACAAAGAGAAGAAGGCGCGCGACAAAGCGGATGTGATTGAGCAGGCGCTCCTGAAGTTCCACGCTGAGCAGCACGAGAGCGCCGCGGCGCGGTGCTTTGAGTTCACGAGCATCTGCCACAGTAGCCACGCCGAAGCGAGCAGCACCGAGCGCGCTGAGAGTCTCGTTGAGAGCGACCGACGCGAAGACGCAGCGTCCAAGATGCGCGTGCACGTCGGCGTCGCGGCAGCGCAAGGCGCGCGCGCGTACATGGAGGATCGGTTCTCGGTCGTCGCGCGTCTGTTTGACGGCTTGGACGACCCCGACTGCTCGCCGAGTCTCCTCGCAGTCTACGACGGCCACAACGGCGCGATGGCAGCCGAGTTCGCGGTCACGCGGTTCCGCGAACTGCTCAGTGCTGACGCGTTCTTGCGCGACGTGAGCGCGCGCACGACGCAAGAGAAGCTCCGTGACGACGACGTGGCGCAGATCCAGTCGCTCCTGTGCGACGCGTTCGCAGTCGTCGACGACGAAGTGCTCGAGCTCACGATGAGCAAGAACAAGCGCGATGGCTCGACCGTGCTGCTCGGTCTGCTCGTGGGCGGCAAGCTCTTTGTTGCGAACCTCGGCGACTCGCGCGGCGTGTGGGCCAAGGCAGCAGACGAAGTCGTGCGCGTCTCGGTGGACCACAAGCCCGACTTGGAGGACGAGACGCAGCGCGTCGAGGACGCGGGTGGGAAAGTGATCTACTCGGGCTGCTGGCGCGTCGCACACGACGAGATCCCGCTGCGTCTTGCGATCAGTCGGTCGCTCGGCGACCATCCGCTGAAGACGAACCTCCCGCTCTCGTGCTCGGCGCCGCTCGTGTCGGTCACGCCAGACATCCAAGTGCTCGACGTTGGCGGCCGAGACGAGTATCTCGTGTTTGCGAGCGACGGCTTGTGGGACCGACTGAGCGACGACGACGCCGCGGAGCTCGTGCGCAACAAAGTGCGCGAGTTCAGCGATGCGTCGGCAGTCACGACAGCACGTGCGCCGATGAAAGACGCGCTGCGGTTCGCCGCCGATGCGCTCGTCGAAGCCGCTTTGCACAAGCGCAGCATGGACAACATCACAGCGATGGTCATCTCTTGGACGACGGACGACGACGCGTTCAGCGCCGCCGAAGTCCAGGACGCTGCTGCTGAGAGCGACGGCAGTGCATGAGCGACACGAACGGCAGTCGACGTCCCTCCACATATCCATCTCGCTCCCATACCTCGATCACCACCACCGCACAGCCCCATACAATAGAAAAAGACCCCTCACGACCACCCGTCCGTCCGCCTTCAGTCAGTCGATGATGCACTTCACACTGGATCGTTCACTCACGTTGTACGCACTCTGCTGCTGCTGCTGCTCTACGCCTCGTTCTCTATGTACGTGAGCACGAACTCAGTCTCGAGACCCGTCGTCGCATCCGCGGCACTGCGCGCACTCACGTCGTTGTCGCCATCGCTGCTGCTCTTGTCATCTGCGCCACTCGACGGAGCATTCGCAGTCGCGTCAGCGTCGTCGTCGTCGTCGTCGCTCCATGCGTCGCGCACGACTGGCGCGCGCTTTGGCTCGATCTTCTCCCAGCCGCGCTCGACTGGACGCGGTGGCGGTGCAGGCGCTTGTGCTGCAGCACCAGCAACAGCGCCATTCGGCGCACCAGGGCGGCGCAGGGGGAGGAAGCTCAGACGCGACGCCGCGCTCTTCTGCTGGTCGCGGCCGCGAATGAACGACGAGAGCGTCGCAAGCGGCACGCGCGCGCCGTCTTTCTTAAAGAACGAGATGCGCCGGCACGGATCTTCGCCAAACGACTCGGACGGCACGCCGTAGAACGACGCGAGCTCGTGCATGAGCTTGCGCTCGTCCGCTGGCATGAAGCGCAAGCTCACGCTGTGGGTCTTGGGGTCGTTCACAATGCGCTCGAGACGGCGCTCGACGACTGTGAGGTACCCGCTGTTGTGCTTGCCCCACTCGACGAGCGCCTCGGGGTAGTTTGGCGTCTTCATCTCCTCTTCAAACGCCGCAGTCGTGCCGTTTGCGTGAGCTGGACGTGCGAGTCCGAGCGCCTGCGCAAGGCGCTGGTTCCGCACGACTTGACCGCGCGGCGGACCAGCTGCTGCCACAGGCGCAGGTGCAGCAGGCGCTGGCCGCAACGACAGCGGACGCGCGACTTCTGGCGGAATCACTGGCGCCGGCGCGGGTGCTGACGGCGTCGGCAGTGCTGGGAACGCGCTCTCGAGTTGCGTCCGCGGCGTCGGAGCATCGTCCACTGCGTCATAGTTCCAGAACTCGGGTGCATCGTCTGCGTACGCAGGCTCGGCGCGTCCACCGATCGGGTTCTCGCCGCCGCGCGCGACTTGGAAGTTGAACAGCAGCCGGTTCTGCATGCCGTGGATCGAGCTCATGTGCGCGTGGTACTCGATGTCGTTCGGGAACACAACGTAGCGGTTCGACAGGCTGCAGTCACGCGGAGGCATTCACAGCAACAGTGTTAGCACCGCCAAGCATGCAGCTCAAAGCTCTCTCTCCATACGACAACAACAACAGCCAAGACAGCAACAAGGACGCACCAGCTGGGCTCTTCGCACAAGTGGTGCTCGCGTCGAAAGTGCGTCTCCAAGCTCGCACTGTTCACCAGAGAGAGAGAGTGTGAGTGAGTCAGTCAGTCGGTCTAATGCCCTCAAGGACCCCACGACGACGTACTAGTTGCGAAAGTACTCGTGCTCGATCTTGCAGATGTGGCACTTGAAGTGGTCGCGCTCGAGGTGCTCAAAGAGCTCGGCGTCGCCGTAGAAGCGCTTGCGGCAGAACTGGCACATCGGGTGGAAGTCCTTGCCCGAGTGCTTTGGACCGGTCGAGCGGTTCCGCCCGACGTTGTGCGCCTTGAGCGTCGCTTTCGTGAACACGTGCTGCTCCTGGACAAAGAAGTGCTGGTGCTGGAGACACAGCTCGCAGAACTCGGCGCCGTGGTCGCGCCGCAAGTGCTCTTTCAGTGCGCCGAGCGACTGCTTCGCCTCTTTGCACTTCTTCACGCGGCACTTGAACGCCCGCAGCGCGCGCATGGCGTCGTAGTGCGCGCGGCACTCGTAGAAGATCATCTCGGACGGCTCATCGACGAGCGCGTCCGGTCCGAGCGCGTCGCCCCAGAACGCAAAGCTGTCGTACGTCCGGAGCTCGCGGCTCACGATCACGCGCTCGAGCACGGTCTTGCACATTGGACAGGCTTTGTCGTGGAGGATCATGCGCATGCGCATGAAGCACTTGCTGCACATGCCTGTGTGGTTGCACTCGCCCACGGCGTAGTACTTGATCGGGTCGGCGCAGAGGAGACAGAGGTCAGCGCCATCGCTGGCGTTGTCATCCGCGCCGTCTGCGTCTGCAGCGTCCTGAGCGCGCGCACCGTTCGTGCCGCTGCTGCTGCGTGCTTTGCCGTTCGACTGCGATCGACTGGCGCTGGCAGGCGGCTTGCGCGTCGTCGCTCCTGCTGCTGCTGGCTGCTTGCGCTTGTGCTCGAGCGCTGCAGACGAGAGCGACTTTGTCACTGACGACGGTGTGAACGCTGGTGCAGTAGCAGACAGCGTTGCTGCTGCTGGCGGCGGCGGGCTCCCGCTGGTGCTGCCAGCCATGCCGCTCGTCCCGTGCTTCTTTGAACGACGCGACTTCGATGTGCTCTTTGGGTCACTGCTGTTGTTGCCTGCTACTGCTGCTGAAGAGGAGCTGTTGCTGCTGCTGGTGATGACGCTAGTGGTGGTGGGGGCAGACCCCACGTGGCTGCTGCTGCTACTAGCGCTGCTGCCGTTGACCACACTCGCCATCCTCCTCGCTGAATCGCTCTCGCTCTGGCGCTTGCAGCTCGTGTCGCGTGCCAGAGTCAGCGAGATCGGCCGTTCCCTTGGTGTGTGTGTGTGGTGTTGCGGAGCCTCGCTCAGACGCGGACGCAGCGTCAGCACAGGTAACGGGAAGGAAGCGCACGGCTCGCTCTCGTGCACACGCGAACTCTTGTGGACGTCCGATGTCGGCGCACGTTGGCTCCAATTTCGATCTGCGCGCTTCTCGAGCTTTCCAGCCGCCAGTCTCTTTGAGCGCCTATATCCACGAATTTCAGTGACCTGTTCGGTCAACAAGCGAATTTAACTAAACCGGACAGAACACGCCACGAACGATCTCGATGGCTCGACCACCACTCATAGTCAGAGTGATGTCGTCTTACTTCGATCAAGTAAACGTCTTGCGCGAGCAAGATGCGATCGAGTCGCTTGCGGAGCTTCGCGGCGATGAACAAGCCGGTCAATCGCACACCTTGGTGCTGTTGAGTCTGCTCGTCGACATGACAGTCTCGAGCTGGTGTCG
>JAASFT010000455.1:0-19533 GCA_023333885.1 Globisporangium parvum
CAACTCGAGCGACTCAAGCAAGACTCGCTCGCACGAAGCAGCAGTGCTGGATGGCATGACCTCGTGCCTCGATGCGAGTCCCATCCAGCGACAACGCCTTTGCGATCCCTCTCTGCTGCCAGTAGCCCGATTCTCGCACTCTGTATCTCGGGAATACCTGTTATCATGGGAATTTCATGGGAATCTATCACGAATACCACACAAACATACAAACCCAATGTGCTTTGAGCGAAACGGTGGATTCTCGAGCCAAACCTGAGTTCTCTGCCTGTCAATCAACGCGAAACCAAGAGTGAACGAGCGAGCGAGAAGAGCTGCTGGCGCAGGAGCTGGAGCTGCGTGTGCGCGTGAAGCTATCTCCTCCGTGCGCCTCTGCTCTGCTCGTACACGTACGCACACACTAGTAATGCCGAGCAAGAGCGCGTACCGCCCGGCGCAGTCCGGGCGGCGGTCGTCGAACCAGAGCTCGCTGTCGACTGGCAGCAGCTACAACGACGGCGGCAGCAGCTTCCGCGGCTCGAACGGCTTCCAGCACCGCCCTGCGCCGCTCTTTGGCGGCGACAGCGACGAGGTCTTGCTCGGTGGCGGTGGTGGTGGGAATGGCGACTCGGACCGCCGCAGTCTCGGCGCGAGCAGCAGCGAGAGCTACCGGCAGTACCAGCGCGATCCGTCGTCGATGCTCCACCTGGAGTCGTCGCTGAGCAGCATTCCGTCAATGGACATGGACGAGTACCCGGCTGACGAGCAGAGCTTCGAGCTCCAGCTCTTCGCCTATCGCTTCATCTACGTGCTCCAAGGCGCGTTCATGGGACTGCTCGGTCCGTCGCTCCAGTACTTTTCACAGCGCACGGCAACGACATCGGGGCTCACGAGTCCCGTGTCGTCGTTCGGTCCGATCTTCGCAGCCCACGGCGGCGCGGCGCTGCTCATGTCGTTCGTGAGCGAGCTCGTGCTGAACGTCGCGATTGAGATGAGCCTTATGAAGTACCTCATGGTCGGGCTCTTGCTCGCGAGCGGCGGCTGGTACGCGTGTCTCCCACCTGTCGCAGCGGCGTCTGGGAGCCTCGGCGTGTGCATCTACTTCATCGCAAAAGGCGTCTGGTCCGCTCTACTCAACATCTCGTACGTCCGTGTCTGTCTGTCGGGGTCGGTACTGGACGCCCACGCCCACGCTCACGCTCTGGTCTGTCTGTCTGTCTGCCCGACAGCCTCAATCGCTGCGTGCTCTGGGTCGCTGGCGAGAAGATCGAGCGCGGTCGGAGCCTCGTGACGTCGCTCAACTACGCCTACGGCTTTGGCACTGTGCTTGGACCTGCGCTGGCGCTCACGCTCCACGCGCTTGCGCTCGAGCTCGAGTACGCGTTCTACGGCTTGGCCGCTGCGACGGCCGTGCCGATTGCGCTTGTCTTGGCGACTGCGAGTCCGCGGCCGCTCTTTGGACGCGACGAGCACCAGACACTGCTCGGGTTTGAAGACCCGACGCGGCGCGTCCCAACGGTCCCGAGCCCCATCGTTGGCGGCGTCTTCCTGCACGTGAAGCACTACGCCGGGTCGGCGAACTACAACCCGGACACGTACGACCCGCAGAACAACTTGATCATCCTCATGGTCACGATCTTCGCGACGCTGCTCTTTGGCATCCAGCTCGGGCTCGGCGCGTTCCTCTTTGACTACATTGGCCACGTGCTCAAAGTCGCCGCGACGTCACCGGCGCTCACGCCCGAGCAGATCTACGTCTGGGGCTGCGTGCTCATGCTCCTGTTCTGGGCCGCGCTCTGGCTCTCGTACTGCTTCTTTAGCACGTACATGTTCCACGCGCTGAACCTCTTCTCGATCTTCTACCTCTCGCTCGCGTGCGCCGTGAGCGCCTTTGGCTTGCTCTTTGGCGCCGAGACGGCCACGAGTGGCTTTGCGACGTTCACCGTCTGCCTCGTGCTCCTCGGCTGCGCGCTCGCGCCGCTCTTTACGCTCAGCATCCACTGCCTCACGCGCGTGATCAACGAGCTGCTCATCCGGCGCGTGTCGTCGCTCATTGTCTTTGGCTGCGGCATGGGCGAGATCTTCATCCCCGTGCTCATGGGCTTCTTCATGAGCGGCCAGAGCGGCCAGCTCTACGGCTCCGTCGCAGTCAGCTACATGACGTTCATCCTCGCGCTCGCACTCGTGGGCGTGAGCACGACGCTGCTCGTCATGGTCAAGAGCAAGCTCAAGGAGCACGCCGTGCAGACTGGCAGTGCGTTCGTGCTCGCGAGCGCAGGCATTGGCATTGGCGGCAGTGCTGCAGCTGGCGCCGGCGGTGCGAGCAGCGTCACGATGCTCCCGACCCGCGGCGCGAGCAAGAAGAAGAGCAGCAGCAGCTACAGCAACCGGTCCTAGCGGCTTCCGTAGCCAGCGAGTCCCGCCCACGCAAGTCAGCGAGAGAGAGAGCGAGCGAGAGAGAGAGCGTAAAGACGTTCAAGTACATTCATGCCCGCTCGCTGAGCCAACGGAGAGGCGAGACACGCTGTCCACGCAGCTGGTGGTTCGGTCCGTTGCGCTGCCACTGGAGCTTGCGGTGGTGCGACAGGGCACGAAGCGTCCACTTGCAGAGGACATGGTGGATCAATGGAAAGTCGATGGAATGCAATGCACTGCGCCGCAGTCGACGCGCGGCGTTCGCGGACGCTTGCGTCAGATCTCGGCTTGGTTGTCTGCGAGCTCGCTGCTGCTGCTGCTGTGCGTGGGCACTGGGGCTTTCTGTTCGAGCGCACTGCTCGAGCTCTCGTCGACCGAGCTCATGGAGCTGCTGCCGAGGGAGCTGTGGGGAGCGTCGTCGGATGTGAGCGACGCGCGCTTGCGCTCGTCCGACGACTTTTGCGCTTTGCGGAGCCAGCGGTTCGCCCCGAGCTTCACGCGCAGCAGCACGTTGAACGACGAGACCTTCGTCACGGCGTTCGCAACGTCGTCCGAGTCGACAGTCACGGCTTCGTTCTGCGTGTCGAGGAACGCGCGCGTCGCAGAGGCGTCCAAGCCGTCGAGCACCCACGCGTGCTGCTTGCACTGCTTGAGGCTCCAGCGCTTCTCGGGCTCTTTCGCCAAGAGACCGTAGAGGAACGTGGCAAAGTCGCGCGAGACGCCAATGGCGCTGTCCGTGTTGTTGCTGTCACTGATCGGCAGCGTGATCGGCGTGTGCTCGATCTGCTCAAAGAGCGTGACGACGTCCGGGTCGTAGAACGGGATTGTCCCGAGCGCGAGCGCGTAGAGCGTGATGCCGAGCGCCCAGATATCGGCAGCGTACGCGTCGTACGCGCCGCCTTTGAGCGTCTCGGGCGCCATGAACGCGTACGTCCCGGCAGTCGACGACACGTACCCTTTCTTCGTCGCGCCTGCTGCTGCTGGCGTGTCCGACGACGCACTCGCCGTCTCGTCAAACAAGTGCGCGACGCCAAAGTCCGCGATCTTGTACACGCCGTCGGCGCCAATGAGGATGTTCTCGGGCTTGAGGTCGCGGTGGCAAATGTTGTTCTCGTGGAGGTACTCGAGCCCCAGGAGGAGCTGCCGCGCGCACTTGCGCAGCTCGTCTTCGTCAAACACGCGCTTGTCTGCGAGTGCCGACGTCGGCGACGGCGTGTACACGCGCGCAGTCGTGTCCCAGTGCATGACTTGCCCATGCGGCGCGTACTCGAGCATGAGCACGAGCGTCTCCGAGTCGTCGTCAAAGACTTCGAGCAGGTTGAGCAAGTGCGGGTGCTGGAGCTTCTTCATGATCGCGATCTCAATCTGCACTTTGTCGAGCGCCGTCGAGACGACCATGCGCCGCCCCACGCGCTTCACTTCGCGCATCTTCTTGAGCAGCGACGTCTTGAAGACCTTGAGCGCCACGAGCTGCTCGCCGTCCTTTTGCTTCCCGAGCTGCACGACCGCCGTCGCGCCACGCCCGAGCTCTTTCACGATCTCGTAGTTCTGGATGCTCCCGAGGCTCGCAGGCGCAGCGGGCTTGCTCGCAGTCCCGAGCATGTCGTCGTCGCTGTCGCTGGCGTCGTCATTGTTGTTGGTGGGCGACGACGACGCAGCGGACACTGTCGTTGCCATCGAGTCGAGCGCTGCAGGCGCCGACGCAGGCGGCAGCGGCACATTGTTTGCTGCTGCTTTTGACGGCGCAGCAGGCGGCGCCGTGCGCGCACTCGCTGGCGGCTGCGGCGGCACGTCCGCTGCTGCAGTCGCGCTCTTTGCGTTGCTGTTGCGACCGCGGAGCGAGCTCGAGCGCGAGCGGAAAAAGTCAAAGATGCCCATGTCGCACTCCATCGTGGCTCCTGCTCCTGCTCCTGCTGCTGCTGCGTGTGTGGGTGTGGGTGTCTTCGCTCGCTCTCGCGCGCGCGTGCGAGGGTGTCGATGCGTGCGGCAGGCGACGGTCGTGAGGCTCGCTCGAGCGCTCGAGAATCAGCGAATGGCTGCTTGCTGTCGGTCTGGCTGTCGTGCCGCACGTCGAGGATGAGTTCCTGCTAGTGATAAAACCCAGGTCAAGAGTTCCAGATAGAGATAAAATCCAGGGTGCGAGCGTGTCGCGCGCACTGTCCCATAAATCACTCGCACAGCGATCTCTCTCATTTTGTGCCGCATGGTCGCCTCATTCTGTAGCTCGTTCTTCGAGGGCGTGCGCTCGACCTTGGGAGGCGGCCATGACGAAGCTTGTCCAACGGAACGAGGAGCGCCGCATCAAGGACACGTCGGCAAGTCGGGTGCTCACGACCGCGGGATCGAGATGGTGCCAAGTACTTGATGCTTGGTGTGAGAAAGAGCTTTGGTTCCTGATATGTGTGGTCGAGTGATGCTAGCTATCCCGACCTCGAGCCCTCGCCTCGATGCGACTGAAGTGAAGGTCACGCGCAAGATCGTGGACAGTATGGTGAGCACCGTGTGGCTCGACGCCTACCTCGGTGAGCCCGTAGCAGTGAAGCGCATGGTCGCTGAAGACGCGAGAATGACAAAGGTGTTGGGACCAGCAACGAACGTGGCAGTGGCGCTGTTCGCGTCACGCTCTTGGCTCTCTGCACACACGTGCAGGACGACAAATCGATAGACAGTGCGATACTGGCTCAGCGACGATGGATGAAGTGCACTGCTGCGACTGGCAGCGCGTGCGCAATCGGCTGGTAGACCCAGCACGACACGACAGCGTTGTCGCCGCTACTGCTGCTGCTGTTGCCAGTGCGATGGGCGTCGAGCACTGTGAGCGGAATGCGCGAGTGCGCTTGCTGCAGTCGCTTCGTGTGCTCGTCGCACGCCAGCAGCGTAAAGTTCCACACAGTGGCGCTTGAAGTCGTTGACAGACTCGCACTGCTCGGCGTCGCCGCAGTGCTGTGGTCGCCAGTGTACGTCTTCTCGGTCTCCATACTGCGTTGAGTGTCGACATCGTCGTCATGACCCACGAGCGCCGCGAACGGCGTGAGGAAGACTGCGAGCGACGCACTCATGCCGTCGTAGTGCGCTGCGAAGCGAACGCTCGCAGTGACATTGAGCTGTTCAGACTGGAGTAGTAGCGCAGCTGAGCCAGCGACTGGCGTACTGGCGTTAGCAGCAGTAACGACACTGTCGACCGAGCTGCTTGCTGCGAGTGGCGCCGACTCCAAGTGGCCGAGCGTCCACAGCTCGTGCTCCAAGAACGCCAGCACCTGGCACTGTAGAGCCTCCGACTGGCGAGCAAACCAGTTCGTGGCGTTGCTGCCGTGGGTCGTGCTATCCGCACCAGCACTCCCGCCATCGTGATGATGGCGCGATGGTTCGTTGTCGTCTGACGCAACGACGACGAGCGTCGGGACTGCGACGATCACTCGCGGCTTCACGCGCGCAAAGAACTCGTCGAGGCTCCAGCTCGCAGGCTTCGTGCGCACAAGCGCCTCGAGCGAGTGGTCGTGCTGCACGACCTGGAGCATCGCCTGTACACTCGCAGCTGGCGGTGTCTGCTGGCGCGCGAGCCAGCCAAAGAACGCATAGCGCGACCACGGCGACTGCGCCGCGACGAGGCGCAGTGGCTCGCGCGGCGTTAGCGCAGCGTCCGCACCAGTCGAGAGCGCGTCTTCGAGGATGCTCGTGTGCGCGACGGTCTTGTTGCAGTGGCGCTCGGGTGCTGGCGCAAGGACCACAACGTCGACAGTCGTCGCCACTTTGTACGACGCGCGCCAGTGCAGGGCGCGCTGCGACTTGAGCCGCAGTGACGCAGTCACACGCGCCGCGGCGCGCTTCCCACGCACAAGATCGCGCGCTCTGACGCGCGGGACCACAAACTCTTCGCGACGGAACCACGTGGACGACGCTTCCCGCCGGAGCTGATCGCGTGACAGCGTCGTCGCAGGCGCTGGCGTCGCCGGTGCCACAAACTCGCACGGCGTGAACGCGCAGTCGTGGCGCTTGTCGCGAAACGCGCGACCGCCGTGCGGACACAGGAACGAGTCGGGCGGACACACGACGCGGACGTCGAGGACGTTGTCCGTGATGAAGTCCGGGACGATACTGCCATCGGCACGTGGCAGACGTGAGACGGCGCGTGCTGCGAGCGCAGTGATGGCGGCGCGTATGTGCATCGAGAGGGGTGCGTTGGTGGAGCGAGTGACGGAGCGAACGAAGAAGAGAGGCACCGTCGTGCCGCCGATCGCGAGCAGCGTCGTCAAACAAGATGAAGGCCGCGCCGCCGTGAGAAAAGACTGCGCCGGTGTGCAGAAGGAGGAGGGAGCGAGAGCGAAAGCAACGGGAGCGGCGAAGAGGACGGTGGCAACGAGACGACTGCGCGTCGAGCAGCCTGGCGCCGAACGGAGCAGCAGCAGTGGCAGTGGCAATGCTGCGGATGTGGATCCTGCGCCGTCGCTGGTTCAAAGTGCGGCGTCGGTGCCACTGCTGCAGACCGAGCCACCAGGCGACCCAAAGAGCACACGAACACGAACGAGTCGAATGCAAATGCTTCATACACGCGCGCGAGCAGCCACGCGGCTGTCGCCCACGCTGCTCGCGCGCCTTCGCGTGTCGTCACGCGGCGTCTTCTCCTCTCTCCGTCTCAAATCCAAACGCACAGTCAACGGCCCGAGACCCGGTCGCGCAAAGTCCCAACCGCTCGGAGCTGCCCACGCGGCGCCTGAGCCTCTCGCTGTCGCGTCGTCGCACGACCAGTTCCTCAAAGCGCATCTCGCCGTCGACTTGCCTGCTGCACTCAGTCGTCCTCTTCGTAGTCGACCATCATCTCGTCCATGTCGTCCAGTGCCGCTGCTCCTGCTGGGTCGCGCAGCACCACTGCGTCGTCACTCTCAACACGCCGCTTCTTCTCGACGACGCGGCCAGTGCTGTGGCTGCGGCGGCTCGGACCCGAGCGCTTCGGCTCTGGACTGCGCACGCGACGGCTGCTACTGCGTGCGTCCCGGCTTGTGCTCCGAGCGACGCGGCGCACAGGCGACGGCGAGCGTGACCGGCCGCGCTTGGCTGGCGGCGAGCGCGCACGCTGGTCCTGGCTGATACGCTCTTGCCGGTTCGCGCGGTTGCGGCTGTTCTGGTCGTCGCTGCCGCCGTCAACACGTGGACTCGCCGCGTCACGACTACGATCCTGGCGACTTGCGCGGTCGTCTGGACGGCCTCGCACGTTGTTGTTGTTGCTGCTGCGACTGCGACTGCGACGGCGCTCAACTGGCGCGGGACCGTAGCGAGTCGCTGCAGCAGATCGAGGCGGCGAGCGATCGCGGCGGCCACGACGATCCCCGTCAGACTCGCGACGCTCACGGCGGTGATGCGCACTGTCTGTGTCGCGATCACTGCGGTCGCGCACTGGCGACGCAGGGCGGTCACGCATCTCGCCCAAACGCGTTGGACGCGACAGCGGACTGCGGCTCCGACTGCTTGGGTTGCGGAAAGTCGAGCCACGTGGCGGCGGAGGCGGGTGCTCTGGTCGCTTGCCGTCGCCATAGCGTGAAAAGTGGCCGGGCGGTGGCGGTGGCGGTCCGTCGCGACGTGAAGGTGCCGGCGGATCGAGCCGCTCGGCTTCTTCACGCGCAATGTCAGCGAGCGAGCGGTCGTCTCCATGGCGCTCGGCTTCTTCACGCGCAATGTCAGCGAGCGAGCGGTCGTCTCCATGGCGCTCGGCCTCTTCACGCGCAATGTCAGCGAGCGAGCGGTCGTCTCCATGGCGCTCGGCCTCTTCACGCGCAATGTCGGCAAGTGAGCGATCCCCGTCGCGACTGGAGCGGCCCTGGCGACCTGTGTCTGCTCGGCCAGGACTACGACTGCGGCGGCGCTGGTACGGACTCGGGCTCCGGCGGCGCGCAGCAGCTGGACTGCGGCTGCGGCTGGTGCTCGTGACAGTCGAGTAGCGGCGACGCGGCGGTGACGCGCGGGTGTCACGAGGTAGACCTGCTCGGTCGCTAGGACGGCGATCGTCGCGAGCACTACCATTGTTGGCGCTCTGGTGCTCAGACGACGCTGGGCCGTACCGCGACATCGCGCCGCCGCCACTTGGCCCATGCGACCGACTGCTCTCGAATCGGTCTGCTGGTCCTGGACGCGCGCGCTCATGCAAACTGCCAGCGTCGCCGCCTCGCTGTCCTGGTCCAGGTCCGTACGTGCTCATGTCCCGTGAACCATAGCGGCCACGAGCTGGCACCGGCGACTTGGACCGCGAGCGGCGACCACGCGACGGCGAGCGCGACGGCGAGCGACCACGGGCCCGACGCGTCGCTGGACTCGGCGATCGCCCGCGGCGACTGCGGCGATCCGCGTCACTCGACTCGTGCAGTCGGTCCGATTCGCGGTCACCAACTGTAGCATACCACATTCGCGACAGTGTCACATATATATAAACATAGCGAGTCAGGCATCACATACGGCAGATTGCAACACCCGGTGTCATTGGCACAAAACGTACCAACCCGCCCCGACTTGAGAGCAAAGTGCGGCTCTGCATCGCCAGTCCGCATCTTGTCGTACCGGAGCTGCTCCTCGGGCTCGTACACTGGGATGATCTCCATGCCGTTGATTGTCAAGTAGTGCTTCCGGATCACGTTTTTCGCAGAGTCAATGCTGCGAAAGCGCACTTTGCCCGATCCAACGTCGTCGAACGCGCCAAATGGCCGGAGCGTCTCGCACAAGCGGCGCCAGAGGCGCTGGTCGCGCTCAAAGTCGATCGCGCGGACGGCGCCGTCGTCCTCCATGCTCGCGCACGCGCGGTTGCGCTCAACGAATGCGAGCGTCGGACACGGCGGACCGCGCGCAAAGTACGCAGTGAGCGTCCGCCCGCCAAACGGGTGCGTGCGAACATAGCGGATCGCTTGGAGCGCCAAGTCGGTCGACGCCATGCCGACGAACGCGTAGCCGTACGGCGCGCGCGGCCCAGTGATCTGGAGCGTCGACGGCGGCACGCGCGTCGGGAACTTCACTTGCACGTGCGCCGTTGAGAGGCTCGGGTCAACGGCCATGAAGAACGTCGCGAGCTCCGCTTGCTTTGCGTTGATCGGGACGTTCCCAATGAACAAGTACGGGCACGGCGGACAGTAGAGCGCGTTCGCCGGCATCCCGAACGGACGCTCGCCGATGCGCTTGCGGCGCTCGCTCTCCTCCGAGAGCGCGAGGTCGCTGCCGTCGCGTGCAGGACGGCGGTCAGCGCGCTCGGTGCTGCGGCGCTGGCCAGGACGCTCGCTTCGGCGGCTCGAGCGCTCGTCGTCGTCGTGGCGTGAGCGCTCACGGTCGCGACGGAGCTCTGCTGTCTCGCGCGGTGCTGGGCGGAGTGGCGACTTGGGCAGGGGCTCAGTCGTCACCTTGGCTGGCGGCTCGCGCTCGCTTGGCTGCTTCGACTTGGGCGGTGTCGCGTCCGCTGCTGGCGCTGGCTTTGCAGTTGGACGGTCAGTACTCACTGACGCAGCAGTCGCAGTGGCAGAGACTGTGGCAGTGGCAGTAGCAGTCGCAGAGCCAGCGGCACGGCGCTCGTTCAGCGCCTTCCCAAGAGCGGTGAGGTGGCGCATGACGACGCCAGACGTCTCGGTCTCGGCCATCGACGCCACTGCCACGTGGATGCGGTCGAGGCACTCGGGCGCGAGTGGCGTCAACGGATTCACGATCTGCGTGAGCGACCGGATCGTGTGCACGCGCACCGCTTGGGACTGCGCCGTTGTACTGAGCGCGAGGAGCACGTCAATGACGTTCATGTGCACGTGCGGGAACTTGGCAAAGTGCGCTGTGAGCAGCCGCGCCGCGAGACTCAAGACCGCGTCTGCGCTGCGCGCGGGCTCACTCGCGACGCCGATCACCTCTTCGTACGCCTCGAGCGCGTCGTCTTCGTCGCACTGCGGGTCGGCGATCGTCGCGTCCCACGCATCGAGCGCATTCAGCGCTTCCTCTGTCGAGCAGCAGCAGCAGATGGGCGAGGAGCTGTGAGTCTAGTGCGGCACGTGCGGCGCGAGACGCCACGTCGAGGACGCACCTGTGTCGCGCGCCATCACGTCACGAGGAGCTCCGATCGCTCTCGACGTGCTTGATTATGGATGTGAGCGCCACCACCAAGCGGTCGTTGCGCAGGGGGCGGCTGGGTATCTGTGGCACATTCGTGCGACCTTCGCGCAACCGTCCTCCTTGGCGCTCACAGGAATCGACACGGTGTATCGATCGTTGTATGCAACAATCCACATGAGGCGCTGCCAAAAGATCGCAGCTCGAAAGCGTCGCTTCACAGACGCCACCAACGACATCGCAATGGCGACGAGCAGGTGAGCGAGCGAGTCAATGGATGAATGGATCAATGGATGGATGGATACATGAAGCGCTGCGCTGTCAGTGCGTCTGCTGCCTGCTGCTGACACGAGCCTACGCGTCCTCCATGAGCGTGTTGAGCACGACGTTCACGTTGCCGTCGCACTGCTCGAGCATGTCGATCACGCGCGCCGAGCTGACGTTCGGGAAGATGTTGTGCACGAGCGAGAGCTCGTCCGCCCACTTGAGCTCCGACTCGGAGAACGCGACTGGCACGCCCGTTGCCACGGCTGGCGCTGCGACTGGCGCTGCGACTGGCGCTTCAGGCACGGCGACTGGTGCAGGCGCCGGCACTGGGACTGGCGCTGGTGCTGCGACTGGGACTGGCGCTGGTGCTGGGACCGCCACTGGCGCTGACGCTGGCGCTGGCGCTTTCACCTCTGGCTCGGGCTTTGCAGCAGCCGCAGCAGCGTCCTTCTTCTCAGGGATAAACTGCTTGATCTGACCCACAAGGCCCTGCGCAAACGACGAGAAGCCCTCGGCTGCGCTCTTGCCACCGCTTGGCGCCTGCGCCTTGTGCTCGAGTGGGAACGCTTCGACTGCGTGGCGCGCAGCGTCGAACGACTCGCGCGCATCGAGCGCAGCGTGCGTGAGCGCGTCGCCCGTCGCGTGCGCGTGCGCGGCCCAGTGCTCGCTCTTGACCTTCTCGAGCGTCACGTTGAGCGCCGCGATGAGCTGCTCGATCGACGTCACGATCGGGTCCGTGACCTTCTCTTGGAACGCCGCTTGGTGGCGCGACACGGCGACGAACTTGAGGCTCTTGACTGCGTCGCTGCTCTGCGTGAGGAACACGCGGCACGCTTCGGCGTACTCGGCGTCCGAGCTCACGTTCAAGCGGTCGCCCTCGGCGTCCGTGTACTGGATCACAAACGCCGCGGGGTCGAGGTGGAACGTCTGCGCCACGAGGCGCTCGAGGTCGCGCAAGTGGAACACGTTCAGGTCCACGCGGCTGCGGTGGATCTCGCCATTGTGCGCGATCTTGAGCGCAGCTTGCGACGACGACGACATGGCGGAGCGATCGAGAGCGGTGGACGACGGCCGTGGGCTATGTGCTTCTTCGGAGCTGCGTGTGTGCGCTTCTGGCTCGTTCTGGGTCGGAAAAGCGCGAGAAGCGAAGAGAACAGTGCGCGCGCATACAGTAGGCAAGTCTATCGAAACGACTTGGACAGTGTATGGGATCGAGGACGCTAGTGTGACGTGGTGCACACCAATCGAAACCCTCTCAAAAGCACGATGTACAGCAAAGAGGGCAGGGAACCCTGTCGATCGCAGGTACGACCAAGGCAATGTTCCTTCATGTGCTCAAGCAGCGCAGCTCCGGTCGGTGGCGTCCGTCCATGGCGGGTCTTTGAGACCCAGCGCTCGCGAGTCCGAAGCCGCCATCCATTCGCGGCGCAAGTCCGAGCGTCTCGCAGTCGCCTCGAGTCTCGCGGCGCACCTGCGACGGTCGTCCACCCGCACGCTCGCCTCAGCGTCAGTCGTAGAACTCGGCCGCGTGCTGCGCGCTCTCGCGCATCGTGCGCTGCGCCAGCTTTTCGCCCGAGACGTCCATCATCTCGACATCGTCTTGCTCGCGATCGCGCACTGCACTTGCATCGACGCCAGTCGCCGGCGGGACGTCGTGGAACGGCACACTCGGCACGGGCTCGATCTGGCGGAGCTGCTCGTGCAAGATGCGCTTCATGTCGTTCAAGTACGTCGGTGTGTTGAGGTTCTCCATGTTGCTCACGGGCATGTGGAGACGGTACTCCGGTCCGTAGTACTCAAAGTAGTCGTTGTACGGCATCGCATCCGGGACATCGACGCCCGTGAGCACAGACGTCTCGTAGCACCAACACCGCGCGACGTTCCGGAGCGTGTACCCGCCGCCACCAAGCACGAGCGTCGGGACATTGAAGCTCTTGACGTACGCGACGCAGTCGGCGTGGCCTTTCACCGAGAGGTTGAAGCACCCAAGGCGGTCGCCCGAGAGCGAGTCCGTGCCGCACTGGAGCACGACTGCACCAGGGGCAAAGTGCTCCATGATCTTCGCAATCACGCTCCGGAAGATCATCGTGAAGCTCTCGTCGTCCATGCCGTCGCGGCACGGGAAGTTCACGGCGTAGTTCTTCCCGTCGCCGTAGCCAATGTCTTTGATGTCGCCCGTGCCAGGGAAGTACTCGCCGTACTTGTGGAACGAGCACGTCATGACGCGGTTCGTCGTGTAGAACGCCTCTTCGACGCCGTCGCCGTGGTGGATGTCAATGTCGATGTACAGCACGCGCTGGTGCGTCTTCAGGAGCTCCAAGATGCCCAAGACGCAGTCGTTCACGTAGCAAAAGCCCGAGGCTTCCGACCGCTTCGCGTGGTGCAAGCCGCCGGACCAGTTGATCACAATGTCCGCAGACGCGTCGTTGAGCTTCGCGGCGCCGCCGATCGACGCCGAGGCGTAGAGCTGGCAGAACTCAAACACGCCGTCAAAGACCGGACAGTCCTCGCCGACGTTGAAGCGCTGGAGCTGCCGGAGGTAGTCGTGCATGTTGTCCGGTGTCACGAGACGCAGGAAGTGGATGTAGTCGTCCGAGTGGAAGCGCGTGAGCTCGTTCCACTCGACGAGGCGCGGACGCTAGACGATCCACCGCACACAGTGAGCTGCTCAGCTCGTTGGGTCGAGAGCGAGAGCGAGTCTGACTGGTCAGCGCATGGAGGACGTACATAGATCTCCATGTGCTTCGTGAGGCCGTAGTTCGCGATGAGGTTGTGCGCCATGCGCACGCGGTGCGGCTGTCGCGACAGAAGCAGCAGTGGTCGGTCGCTCAGTGCGAGACGCGCTCGCGGGTTCGGTCTCGAGCTAGCGAGCACACAAGACGTACCTTCATGGGGTGGTTCTGTCCATAGTGATAGTTCCCGATCTCCGCTGCAAGTGCATCCATTCACGTAGATGCGCACGCCCGTCAGCCGCTTGAGTTGCTCGCTCGTCGACACGTGCATCTTCGTCACACTGCCAGATCGAGCGCACGTGGATACAAAGGAAGCGAGAATACTCAGAGACGCACAGTCGTAGAAGTACGCGACGCGGCGCTTCGTGCTGCTGCTACTGCTGCTCGCGTTTGCGGGTGCGCTGCTGTCGAGGATCGCCATTCGCGTCGGCTTTCGTCGTCGTCGTCGTCGGCTGCTGCTGCGCTCGTGCTCCTGATCTGACTGCTGCTGCTGCGTTGGTTTGCGAGGGTAGCGCGTCAAAACAATTGCCGAGTCCGAGTGCAGTTGCGGCAATTCGTTTGAGAAGCCGTAATTACGAAACTCGTAAAAATCGAGCAGCCACGCCTCGTACTTACTCGGGTCCGAGAGAACACTCAAGCGCATCTCCCGCAGACGCAGCAGCTCACTCGCTCGCTCGTTGGCTCAGACGATTGGCGCCACCCACCCACCTCCTCGGACCTCCTCTCGTGGCGGCTCACAGTGCCATTAAACGCCCCGGCCGCACGTGCAACCACTCACTCGCTCCGTCGCTCCGTCCGCTCACACACACACACACAATGGCCGACAAGAAGCAGCTCGACGAGACCGTTGTCGAGGTCGACGCGCACGACGGCCGTGGGTTCCAGCCAGTCGATGCCGCCGCGGCGCAAGTTGCGAACCTGAACGTGCACGACGACGACGAAGAGGACATTGACGACGACCTCGCGTCGCTCCCTGCGAACGTCCAGCTCCGTCTCGTTGCGCTGCGCAAGCTCCAGGAGCAGCAGGCCGAGCTCGAGGAGCAGTTCGAGAAGGAGCGCAAGCTCTTGGAGCTCAAGTATGAGAAGCTCTACCAGCCGTTCTACAGCGAGCGCGCAGCGATTGTCTCGGGCGCGAAGGAGGTGGACGCTGTCGTGAACGGCGAAGGCAAGACCGAGGGCGAGAGCGAGGAGGAGCAGAACGTGAAGGGCGTCCCAGGCTTCTGGCTCCGCGCGTTCATGAACCACTCGGCGCTCGCAGACTTGATCCACGAGCGCGACTTGCCAGCGTTCGAGTACCTCGTCGACGTGCGCTCGGCGTCGCACGCAGACGACAACGGCTTCAAGCTCGAGTTCGACTTTGCGGAGAACCCGTTCTTTGCGAACAAGACGCTGTCGAAGGAGTACGAGATCGGCGACGCGTCGGACGCCGGCGAGGCCGTGCTGAGCAACGTCGTTGGGACGGTCATTGAGTGGAAGGACGGCAAGAGCCTGTGCGAAGTGACGAAGAAGGTGAAGCAGCGCGCAAAGGGCGGCAAGGGCGAGTCGCGCGTCGTGAGCCGCACGGAGCCGTGCGAGAGCTTCTTCCAGTTCTTCACGCCCGTGGACATGCCGTCGGACGAAGAGGACGAGGACAACGACTTGATCATGCGCCAGCTCACGGGCGACTTTGAGATCGGCTTCTTGATCCACGAGACGATCATTCCGCAGGCGCTGCTCTGGTTCACGGGCGAAGCCGTGGAGGACGAGGACTCGGAGTACGACCCCGAGGACGACTACGACGACGACGAGGAGGACTCGGACGAGTCGGACGACGACGCTGCACCGCGCGGACGCAAGGCGAAGAAGAAGTTCCCGGCGCTCGAAGGCGCGGCGTCGACTGAGAAGCCGCCAGAGTGCAAGAACCAGTAAGTTAGCGATCTACATACCATCTCTTGTGGTGTGACGACATCCACATCCACACACACACAGGCGCGTAAGCAGCTCCAGTGCCGTGCGCAGCTAGGAGCCGCTAGGACTCAATACACACGCACCACTCGCTTGATCCAATGCGCTTGTGTTTGTGGAGAAGCGTTCGGCGCTTGGAGACGGCGGAAGCGTGGGCACGTCCGAGAGCGGCGCCACTGGCGCTGCGTGGTGTGAGAGTGAAGCCATCGTGCGAGGCATGACCATCCGTTTAGCAGCCGACTGAAGCCAAACTGATTCGAAGAATCTGCCAAAACGATTGCTAGATTTGATTCGAGGAATACAGGGCAACCAATCATTGTTTTGATGCGATACAGTGATAACTGTACAGTCAAGACATATTGAGTGCAAGCTACTGTTGCATTCGTTTTGAAGCGACTGCACTTTGGTGTCGAAGCAGCACAAGCGCTCTGGACTTAGTCACTCGAGTCTGAGAGGAAGCACCGCGGACAGGCCCGGACTGGACGCTGAGGTTCCAGCTCTTTGCCATCACGCCACTCCATCCCACCTCACTCACTCCTGTCCTAGCACACACGCGCAGCAATCAATCTGAACGTAGGAGATTTGATTGATTTACTAAGACATACGACGCGCGAACTGCGAACGAGCAGCAGCTCCGACGTCGTAGAGCGCACTCGCTCGTTCACACCAGCAGGTTGACTCAAGCGACCGATCGATTCAACGAGCGAATCGTGCGCGCTTGTAAAGCTGCGCGCTTAGCACGCAGGCTTGGGCGGCAGCGTCGGCTCTGCCGTCGTCGGCGACGGAACTGGCTTGGTCGGCGTCGGCGTGACCGTCGGAGCGGTGGTTGGCGCGGTGGTTGGGGCCGTCGTTGGGGCCGTCGTTGGTGCCGTCGTTGGCGCCGTCGTTGGTGCCGTGGTTGGCGTACCCGCGCACTTGAAGAACGGCGTGAGGAGGTCGCCGTAGAGCAGCGTGGTGGAGCCGCCCGGAATAATGCACTCGTTCGGGTTGAGGTCGCGGATGG
Source organism: Globisporangium parvum (assembly GCA_023333885.1). Classification (NCBI taxonomy): domain Eukaryota; phylum Oomycota; class Peronosporomycetes; order Pythiales; family Pythiaceae; genus Globisporangium; species Globisporangium parvum. Next base: position 16,402 of record JAASFT010000455.1, read on the forward strand.
ACGTGAGCAGCGTGAGACAGTCTGGCACAGCGCACATCTTGCCGATCTCCTCCGCCGTGTACACGCGGAACGGCTTCCAGGCGACGCCGGTCGCAGTAGAGCACATCTTGTCGAGGAGGAGACCGCGGAGCGGCGTCGTTGCGCACGTGTCGACAGCGTGCACAGACGCAACGGCGGCCGAGGCGGCGAGCGCGAGGAGAGCGGTGGAGGTCTTCATGGCGAGACGAAGGTGGTGGCGAGGATCAACTGCGGAGTAAACGGCGAATCGTCGAGTGTGCGCTCCACTGGGCTGGCGAACCGAAGGACTCCGGTCAATCGGTCGGTCGTAGTAGGGATCCAGGAAATCGAAGGCGAGGCAACAGCGACAAGCTCGAGCGTGACCTCGAGAGTCAGCGTGCCGCGTCGTGATCGGTTCCAATTCTCGACCAAACATACAAAATCCTTGGTATGTGTGCGAATAGGAAGGATCGCGTGTCACAATCAACGTCAGAGAGTTGTCCGTTTACTCCTCGTCCGCCACGCGATTCGGTTCGCGCATCAGCTCGCAAGCAAGCGCTGATCGACCTGGGATCCGTCCGAAGCGTCTTGGTTGCTTGCCAGGGCATGTGTTCGCCTGGAGCTGCTGCTGGAGTGCGCTTCATGTCCATCGACCGACTACTCTGGTGCTGGCACTGGCACTGGCAGTTCGCGCAAAACGAACGAGCGGTGCATAGCATCTGCAGTCACGACGACGACGAGGTCAACGAGGTCAACGCAAAGCGAAGCGAGAGGATCGGAGACACGAGGCGAGCGAGCAAGCGACAGTGCAGAGAACACGCTGCAGTCAGTCGTCGATGATCGATGATCGATGATCGAGCGAGATGTCGGGAGCGAGCAGCGTCAACAACGCATCAGTCCGTAGACACGGCGGAGCAGCAGTAACACCAGCACACACGCATCTGGCAAAGCGCTTGCCAGTCGCGCGAGCTAGCAGCAGCCACGACCTTGACAACATGGACAGTTTGGGGCCAACCAGCCAGTCTCCGCGACTCGAACGAACCTTCGATTCGATCGGAAGACTCACAGAGCCACCACGAGGATCAACACGGCTGGATGGATGGATCTGTCGCCTCAGAGCTGCCTCGCCCCAGACCATCGAGACCTCTTACAACCTCGTTTGCCTCCTAGACGCGGCTGCATTGCTCCGCTAGCTACACTTGCGCCTCGCCGTTCGCAGTCTCGACCTGCTCGCTACTGGACCGACACGCGAGAACCTGCGCTGGCAGCTCGCCTCGCTCCACTGTAGCGAGTCGGAGCGCTGCGAACGCGTCCTGGAGCTTCTGGATATGCACTGGCGCAAGCGCTGGCACTACTGCTGCTGGTTCGCTACGACTGCAGCTACTGCTCGTGCTCAGACTCGCTAGCGCTGCGACTGGCACAGGTAGTGGACTCGCTCCAGCACCCGACGCCGCAGTCGTGTGGACGTTCGTCTTGAGCGACACGAGGTCGTGGAACACCGCGTCGAGTGGTCGCACGACCACGTGCTGCGGGTACGCGCGCTGAAAGTCAATGTAGCTCTCACTGAGCGCGTGGACCCACGCGTGGATCTCCACGAACCAGTTCTGCTGCAAGTACCGCTCGACGATCGCAGTGAACGACTTGTTGTTCGCCGCGACGTTGCCGTCGCCCGTGACAAGCACGAGCGTCTTGGATCGATCCGGCGACGCGACCAAGTGCGAGTAGAGCTCGAGCTGGAGCGTCGTGTCGCTCACCGTCTCTTGCTTCTGGACCTGCCAGCGATACGTCCGGAGCGACTGCGCCATCGCTTCGCTCGAGTTGTAGTACGTTGCGAGCTGGAGCGCAACGCGCGCCGCGTCGTCGCCGCCGATGCGCGCTGTCAGCGCTTGGAGGTTCACGTACAAGTCCCGCGCGTTGCGAGCGCCAGACACGCGCTGGTACAGCCGATGGCTCGAGTAGAGACTAGCTGTGACGTTGTCAAAGTCCATGAACACGAAGCGCTGCCGCGTTCCAGCGCTGTACTGCGACGGCGTGGCTTGGAGCGCGCGCGTCTTCTTCGCGGCGATGCTCTGCTCTTTCATCGCAGCAGCTGTCGCCGACGTCGGCGTCGCGTGGACTGACGGGCGCCGCGGCGCAGTCGCGCTCGGCTCGATGGCACTCGAAGGAGGAGACGGCGCTGGCGACGGCTCGCCATGCGAACGCACTGCGAGCTGCTTGCAATCAACGAGCACGTCGTTGAGCCAGTTGTCGATGTGGATCACTGCAGTCTGCGCCGCGTACGTCTCGCAGAGCTGCGCGACGCCGCTCGTGTGCTCGCAGTGCGCCAGACAGAAGAGCTCGACGCGCCAGTGCGCTGCTGCGAACGTCTCGAGCAGACTCAGGATCGACGGCGTGACTGCGCCAGTCGCGAGCACGAGCGTCTGGACGTGGCTACTGTCGGGTGGCGCCGCACCAGCGTCCTGGCGCGCGCGCGTGAGCAAGTTCTCGAGCGTGCGGTGGCTCGCGGCGCCTTTCTTCTTCATATCCCACCCACACGCAGTGAATGCGCTCGCGTACGGCACGTATGGCTTGTAGTAGCTGCCTCTGCGGCACGCAACAGTGAAGTGCGTGTCGTCATCCGCGCCATGCGCATCCAGCAGCGCAGTCAAGCGCTCTGGGTCAATCGCAATGTCGGCGACTGCCATGCGCTCGAGCAGACTCGCGAACACCTGCGGGTGCGTCTCGACGTGGCGCTTCACGGACGCAACGAGCGCGTCGAGGTCGATGAACGCGTAGCGCGTGTGCTGCACAGGCATCTCTCGTATCGACGTGTGAATCGCAGAGGTGGCGCGACGGCAGACAGCGAGCGAGCGAGCGACTGCCTCGAGCGAGCTTCGTCGGAGTGATGGCAGTTGAGCAACGATCGCGTCTCTGGAATGTTGACCAGTGCGTGGGTCGTGCAATTCGAATCTAGTGTGAGACTTGCGAAGATCAAGCCAACAAGTCCATTTGTCCGTCCCCTCCGTTTTGAACGAGAGACTTGTTCTACATCTGTTCGCCAGTCTACATCTGTATGTCAATCTGATTGAAAGTGTGTATTTCGACCACAAGCTACCCAACGAGCTGCTGGATGTCGGCGCGACTCTGGTCCTGCGG
>JAASFT010000456.1:0-19517 GCA_023333885.1 Globisporangium parvum
GAACATGCTCGTGAATCACTCAAGTCATGCCTCTTCTCGTCTGGATACTGAACCACTGCAAGCAGTAGTGCGTCGTCTGCACCCTTGGCCCTGTCAAGCGACCCAGGACATCAACGACGAAGGAGAGAGAAGATGCAAACAGCAAGCAGCATCCTGGTGAGAGTGATCGATCGATCGATCTGAAGACGATCTGGTACAGAGGATGCAAACGCGCGTTGTTTCACTACGAAGGAGCATCGGTCGCGAGTCCCAGTGTCTTCGGACAGCTCAGTCTCGCTTTGAGCCTGTTAAGGTGTGTGTGTGTGCATTTCCCTCGCGCGAGTGGCGATCCCAACTGTAGTGACAACAAACGAAATGCATTGAGTTGCGGCTCGCATGCGTGCGCTTCAGAGCCAAAGCGCACGGAGCGCAGTAGTGGCTCGCAGGCGTGCGCGAGACGCCATCGTGTTGAATGCAGCGCGCTCAGAGCTTGCGCGCGTCTGGGACGCGGATCTGCACGCGCAGCGAGTGCTCCGCCATCATCTGCAGCACTTGCGCCTTGTTCGTCACAAACTCGTTGCTGGCGTGGACACAGCCGCGTCTTGGTGTCAGTGCTTGGTTGACTGTAGTGGTAGGAACTCCCTCGCGCGAGTGACAGACAGTCGAACGCACCGCATCTGTTGGATCTCGCGGTTCGTGTCTTCATCGAGGATCGTTGGGTCGTCGCCCATGAGCTACGCGCACACACACGCACACATCGAGCGCTATGAGCGCTATCGCACAGAGCACACGAGCAAGCGAGAGCAAGGGTGTGCGAGTGTGTGAAGGACACAGACGTACGTCCGTGTTGCCGTTCATCTGGAACGCGTGCTCTTGCTGCTTCCGGAACGCGTTGATCTCGGCTTCCGCCTCGATCTTCGCTTGCTTCAAACGCTCGCCACGCTCTGCACGAGCGCAAACAGTGTAGCCCAAACGCAGACGTAGGGAGTCAGTTGCATCTCGCTCGCATCCGCACGAGCGCTGTTGTGCCGCTCGGACAGCGCCAGTCGCTCGTTTGTTTGTTTGTTGTTTGTTTGTGCGTAGATGCAGACGCAGACGCACCTTGTCGCGCCTCGCTGATGATCTTGGACGCCTTCGTCTCTGCAGCCATGAGCTCCTTGATGCTCTGGTTCGCCGCCATGATGCTTGCTGCTGCTGCCGCCTGCTTCTTCGTTTGCTCGTTCTTGCTGGAGTCGTCGTCAGATCTTTTCCCCACAAACTTACTAGTCACGCAGTTTTTTAAAGGCCAGGAAGATGTGACTCCCCTTCAAATTCGATCGAGCGAATTCGAGAGGCTTTCATTACTGTATCTACTCGAAAAAGTACGATGATGATACCAGACATCCTCACCTCTTGAGGCGTCGACCGCGACGACCGCGTCGCCCGTGCTCCATGCTCCAAGTCGACACCATGCATACATGTTTGCGCTTCCAAGCGAAGCTTCGAATGTGTGAGTCTCGTAGGTTGTCGTAGCTGAATGAAAGAACAAGAGGTTGTGCGTGAGAGAGAGACGCTCTCACTGTTTGTCTGGCTGCCGGTGCTCTCACTGGATTGCGACGGGTTCGGTATCACATTGCGTCGAAGGCAACGCGCGTCTTAAACACAGTCTCGTACGACCGACAGCTGCGCTCGAGGTTGCAGCATGAGTCTGCCGCAACTAGAGCTGCCGCAGCACTAGACAAGCGACGGCGGCTTGCTCTCCCACTTCGCGAGCGTCGCGATGTCGCGCTCGACTTGCGCAATCGTGCTCTGGAGCGTCGCGATCTTGCTCGGGTGGAACTTGCGCTCCTCTTGGACCGCTGCGAGGCGCTTCTGGTACTTCTTTTGCCAAATGTTTGTGTACGTCGGGTCCTGCAGTGTACCGAGAGACGCATGTTGCAAGCGACATCAGTACTGTGAAGCGGGGCAAACTGTCCGCACGTCTCATACAACAAGTACGCACCTTCTTCGTCACCGTGTGGTAGAACGAGTTCCCGAGCACGGCAGTGAAGCCGATGAAGTACGTGATCGGCTCCATGACGTCCCACGAGTAGACATCCCAGACGAGGTACATGAGCGAGCCGTAGAACGACGTGATGCCCGTGAGCGCGACCCACTTTTGCGCATTCGGGAGCTTCTGCGCAGCTTTGCGCGCGTCCGCGTCCGCTGCGAGCGCCTTCTTGAGCTCCGACGTGAGCTCCGCGAGCCGCGCCTCTTGCGTCTTGCGGTCGTGCTTGATCCCACTCAGCTCCGAGTCGAGCGCTGTCTGGAGACGCGCAATGCTCTCGGGGCTCTAGGTGCCCAGAATTCCCACAAGCATACAACGCGTCAGTCACAGTCGTCGCGTAACGGGCGACACATCCCGACAGCAACGCACGTGTGGCCGCAAGATGATCGCGTGCTTGAGCTCGTCGTTCGCCGAGCGATCAAAGTGCGTGACGAGGTTCCGGCGCTGGAGTTCGCGGAGCCACTTGTTCGCCACGGGCTCTTCTGCGCCAGCAGTCAAGCAGATGCGGTAGTACTCGGCGAGTGGGAGCTGCTCACCGTCACAGCCATCCCCAGCAGCGTCGTTAGTGCGACGACAACCAGGAGGCTATCGCAACAGACAGCTCACCGACAAGCAAGCTAGCGACTCAGCGACGTACGAACGGGCGCGAGTCGGTCTCAATGTGCGCCTTGACGCTCGCGAACGCAGCGTTCTCGCCGAGCTGCTGCGCGTCGTCCTTGGCGCCGTCTGCCATTCACATGACGTGCGTCAGCGCGTCCGTCTACTGCCTTGCGAGCACTCGGTGCAGCACAGTTGCAAGGACGCACCGTTCTGGACCAAGATGTTGACGTGGTTGAGGCGCAAGATGAACTCCATGCTCGTGAGCTCGCTGAGCTTGACCGTGCGCGCGAGCTTCGTGCCGTTCGTCGTCGTGATCTCAACCGACTTGAGCGACGCGTCGCGCTTCTTGATCGTCTCAATGAGCCCTTCGACGCTCTGCTTCGCGTCGTCGACCTGCACTGCGCTCAGCCCTGGGAGCCCTGGCAACGGGAGCTGCACGTGCAGACGACCCGGCACAGCCGAGCCATTGCGCACGCTAAACTGCGTCGTAAACGCCGAGTCGTCCGCGGCGCCGCCAAACGACGACGCAGTCGCAGACGATGGCGACGCGCGGCGGCTCAGCGACGAGAACGGCAGCGCAGACGCAGCGCGCCATGCAGGCGCAGAGGCAGCGGCAGCCGCGCGCAGGTGCTGGACGAGCGCCATGATGGTCGTTGTCTCGGTTTGAGTATGGCAAAACGAGCTGGACACTCACACAACTCCCCCTTTCGCCTGAGTTGTCCAGATGAAGTGTGGATTTTGTCACTATCGAAAAACACCTTGCGACTGCAAGCTCAAACGAGCTGTGATGAGCCTTGGATTTTGTCACTATCAGAAATAGCATCTCAAGAAAGCGTCGATTTTGGACCAACATTTTTGCTATTTTACAAATATGTGCTGTGGTACTGCGTTTTCTGGATTTCTTCACTATCGAGATATGCTAATCATCTCCACTTCGATGTCGGCGTTCGATACACTTCGGTAGCTCATGCAGACTCCTCACTTCCGAACACATCATCGCGAGGCAAGCAGCTCCGTTCTGGTGGTGGTGGAGACGACCCGATCTCGCGCACCACTTCAACAGACGAGTAAAGCGCCATGACGCCGCTTGTGCAGATCCCGGAAGTCGACCTCTCGAGCCCGCATGCGAGCGAGCAGCTCCGTCAGGTGCGTGTCATGCCAGTTCTGCTGTTTGAGTGCTCACATACACATACGCCGACAGCTCGCTCACACACGTGTGACTGACGAACTCGTGCGCTCGCAGGCGTGCACGGAAGTGGGCTTCTTCTACCTCGTGAACCACGGCATTGCCCCTGCGCTCCTGACGCAGCTCTACGCCGAGATGGCGCACTTCTTCCACCTCCCAGGGACCGAGAAGCGCAAAGTGCTCGCGAACGAGTACATGCGCGGCTACACGCTCATGAACGAAGAGACGCTCGACCCAGCAGTTCAGACGCAAGGTGCGGGCGTATGCGTCGATTGGTCTACGAAGCGCCACTCGCGAGTCTTGTTAGCGTCCAACGACTGACGCTTGGACGAACGCCATGCCACCATCACCTCGCAGGCGACACGAAGGAGGGGTACTACATCTGCCGCCACGTCGAGCGTGACAGTGACGAGATGCAGTACCCACTCCATGGCCCAAACGTCTTTCCCGACAAAGCGACGTGTCCGACGTTCCAAGAGACGACCGAGACGTACCACGCCGCGATGTGCGCACTAGGCTTTCGCGTCGCGCAGGTCTTTGCGGCAGCAGCTGGCGCACCCGGTGCGTTCGACGCGCCTGGGATGTTTGACAAGCCCATGGCGGCGCTCCGACTGCTGCACTACGGCGCAGTCCCGTCGGACGTTGCGCGCGGCGTCTTTGGCGCCGGCGCACACACGGACTACGGGCTCCTCACGCTCCTGTCCACGGACGCGAACCCAGGACTGCAGATCTGGTACAAGGACGCGTGGATCGACGTCCCGCCGCGCGCCGACGCGTTCATTGTGAACATCGGTGACATGGGCGAGCGCTGGACGAACGGCGTGTTCACGTCGACGCGCCACCGAGTCGTGAACACCACTGGCCGCGAGCGGTACTCGGTCCCGTTCTTCTACGAGCCCAACTTCCCGTGCGTCGTCGAGTGCTTCCCGTCGTGCGTGAGTGCGAGTCGCCCAGCCAAGTACGCGCCGACCACGAGCGGCGAGCACTTGGTCGAGATGTATCGCCAGACGCACGCAGCGTTTGACGCCGAGGCGACCAAGACCAGTGCGTAGGTAGCCATGTCGTCCGTTTGTCCGTCCGTCCGTCTGCTGTCGCATGCGTCAGCCGTCGCTTTACTCGGCACTCAAGACCGCAAGCGTCTCGCAGAACGCGAGGACGTCGTCGTGGAGACCGAGGAAGCACGTCTTGTCGAGCTGCAGGACCTCGAGCTTGTGAAGTAAACAGATGCGCGTCGGCAGTGCCGCCATCGCACTGTTCTTTGCGACGTTCAGGCGCTCGAGAGTCGTGCAAGTGCCAATCGTGTCTGGGAGTGCAGCGAGCGCGTTGCTCTGGAGACAGAGCGTCGTCAAGCGCGACAGTGTGAAGAGCGCGGGTAGCAGCGACGCGAGCTTGTTGTGGCTCAGATCGAGCACTTGGAGACTCGAGAGCTCGCTGAGCGCAGCTGGGAGCATCGTGAGCTTGTTGTGGCTCAGTCGCAGCTCTTGGAGCGTACTGAGGTGCTGCCAGCCACGCAGTGGCAGTCGCGCGAGTGCGTTGTCGCTCACGTCGAGGAACGCCACGCTCGCGAGCCCAAACAGCCCGTTCAGTGTGGTCGTCGCTACCACGTCTGGACTTGCAGTCTCGCTCTTGTCGTTGTCGTCGTCCTCGTCAGTGTCGCTCTGTCTGTCGTCCCAGTGCTTGAGGCGATTGTCTGTGAGCGTGAGTGTGCGCAAGCGCTGCAGTGTGCGCACTGCGTCCTGCGGGAACACGTCGAGTCTGTTGGCGCTGAGCGTGAGGCTCTCGAGCGTCTCTTGGAGCTGACAGAACGACTGCGGAAGCGCCATCAGGTTGTTGTGCTGGAGATAGAGCGTCGAGAGCGACGGGAGCTCGCCAAAGCGCGCGGGCAGCTCGCGCAAGCTGTTCCTCGATACGTTGCACACGCGTAGTGCGGCGAGGTTGCTGAACGCCGGTGGGAGGGCTTTGAGCTTGTTTGCGCTCGCGTCCAAGCGCTGGAGCTTGTTGAGACAGCAGAAGGACTTGGGGAGCTTCCGCATCGATTGCTGTGCACGTCCAGCTGTGTGAGCGCCGTGAGGTTCCCGATCTCAGCTGGGAGCGTCGTGAGCTCGTTCGAGTGGAGCCAGAGCTGCTGGAGCGAGATGAGGTCGCAGAAGTTGCCCATGAGACCCTGGAGCTGGTTGCTACTGAGGTTGAGCGCTCGCAGACGCGTGAGATCGTTGAACGAGAGCGGGAGCGTCTGCAAGTCGTTGCGCTCGAGCGAGAGGCGTCTACTAGCGAGAGAGGAAGGGCATCGTGTGTGGCGCAAAACAGTCGCAGCAGCGTCGGCACAGAGGCATGTGAGCACGTGGAGCGGGAGCCGCTATCTCGTGTACAACCGACTAACCAACCGACCAATCAAGCGCACATCTCGATGCAAACGCACGACGCACTCGAGCAGCACGAGACAGCCAAAGCTCGCAGGCAACGTCCCCAACCGCGTGCCAATGAGCGCGAGTTCGCGCAAGTGAATCGCTTTCGCAATCGCAGCTGGCGGGAGGAGGAGCAAGTCGCGGTCGACGATCGTGAGCGACGTGCGGCCGTCCGTGATCGCGTCCTCGAGCTGCTCGAGCGCGCGCGTCGAGACCGAGGCGCCCATGTCGTTGGTGTGATCGCGGTCGCGACGCTTGGAGACAGAGCCAAACGAAGCACTTCAACTCGTACTTAAGCGAGTGGCCGCATCCGTGTGGACTACATGAGTGAATATTGGCAGCATCCACACCCCTTCTACATCACAGCGTTTCCGTATGCTTCAATATGCCGTCTGTTCAGTGGCAAGTCGATCCAAAGTGACTTGTTGTTTGTATGCGTCATGTGCCCAACAGCAGAAGATTTGGCTTGATATCAGCTCAGCAGGAAGCTCCGACCAAGCCACCAAGCGACCACGCCACCAAGCGACTGCCGCATCGGCCACACGCATCGCACGACAGCAGCAGCAGCAGCAGCAGCAGCAGCAGCAACTTGCGAGCAAGCATGAGCATCAAGGTGCGCGTGTACAGTGCTGCAGCAGTAGCGCTTCTATTGTCTCTCTCTCTGTCTGTAAGCGCAGTCGCTGACTGCTCGGCTACGGCAATTTGCACATGGCCATACACACATGGGTGTAGAACCTGTTTGGGTTTGGGCCCGCAGCGGAGCTCGCGATCGAGCTCGACGGCGCCAGCACGCGCGCGCTCGTGCGCCACCCAGCTGACAAGACGCGGCAGATCCCGCTCTTCCGCGGAGACGAAGGCGTGCGCGGGACCCTCCGCGTGGCAGTCCCGGACGCAAAGCGGCTCGAGCACACAGGCGTGAAGATTGAAATGGTCGGTGTGATCGAGATGCCGCACGAGCGCCAGACAACGTACGAGTTCACGAGCTTACTCCGTGAGCTCGCAGGCGCTGGCGCCATTGAGCACGAGCAGACGTACGCATTCGACTTTTCAAGCGTCGAGACAGCGCACGAGAGCTACTACGGCCGCAGTGTGCGTCTGCGGTACTACGTGCGCGCGACCGTGACGCGGTCGTACGCGAGCAACGTCGTCGCGGAGCAAGACGTGTGGGTCCAGCTCCTCGGGTCGCCGCCGCCGCTGAACAACACGATCAAGATGGAGGTCGGGATCGAAGACTGTCTCCACATTGAGTTTGAGTACGACAAGTCCAAGTACGTGCGCTCAGTCGCACGCATGGACTGCGCTGCTCTGCGTTGCACGCGTCGCTCACACTGTTGGATTGCACTGGCACTGGCGCAGGTACCACTTGCGAGACGTCGTGATCGGCAAGATCTTCTTCTTGCTCGTGCGCATCAAGATCAAGCACATGGAGCTCGCGATCATTCGGCGCGAGGTCGTCGGTGCGGGCTCAGAGAAGCACAACGAGAGCGAGACGCTCACGAAATTTGAGATCATGGACGGCGCGCCTGTGAAAGGCGAGTCGATCCCAGTGCGGCTCTACCTCGCACCGTATGCGCTCACACCGACGTACCGGAACGTCCAGCACAAGTTCTCGATCAAGTACTTCCTCAACCTCGTGCTCGTGGACGAAGAGGAGCGGCGGTACTTTAAGCAGCAGGAGATCACGATCTGGCGCAAAGCGTTTGGGTAGCGTGAGACGGCGACGTGGCTCGCGCGAATCGATCCCTCGTGCCTTTGCTGTCGGCGCGTGACGGAGCGCACGCCTCGCTCGGTCCGTCGCTTGTTCTCTCGTGATCGAGGCACTCGCTCAGCGCGAACGCGAGCGAGAGGAGCGGCGACGGCTGCTCCGACGCGGCGGAGAGTACGACCGGGACCGCGAGCGAGAGTACGATCGGCCACGGCGGCTGTGACTGCGACTGCGACTGCGACTGCGGTGCGCTGGCGACCGGGACCGCGAACGCGAACGTGGCGAGCGGGAACGGGAGCGCGACTGGCGCCGCGCGCTGTCTGGACTGCGTTGTGGCGTCTCGCCTCGACTCTCGTCGCACTCCTAGATCCACAGCCACCCATCCATCCATCCATGTATCAGTCGATCACTCAGTCAGGTACACCCCAGCAAGAGACTCAAGCGGACACAGTACCTCGCAAATGCGCACGCGCTCGCCCATGCACTCTGCGTGGTCGAGCGTCCGGATCGCACGCTCCATGTCGTCGTGCGTCGCAAACGATGCGACGCCATTGCCGCGCCGATCGACGTCTGCGTGTGCGACGTCGCCGCCGTCGCGCAGAAAGTCCTTGAGGTCTTGCCAACTCGCTGTTGCCGGGAGGTTTGTCACTTGCACGCGGTACTGCGTCCCCCGGAGGCTGCGCGCCAGTGTGTCGCGTGAGCTCCATGGAGTCGATTGCAATGCACTGCCGCACGCCGCACGGACGTACCGACTGTCCAAGCTTGTGGTCTCGCGTGCGTCGCTGTGCGAGATCTCGACGCGCAGTCGACTGCCTTGGAACTCTCGGCTGCACACGTGTGTGCAAGTGCGTCCGTCGTCAGTCGATCCAGTGCGCGATGCCACCGCCACTCGTATGCGCTGCGAGTGTGCACACGAGCTGCGCGGTGGTAGAGGCTGCAAGCCACGCATGTGGATGCACTGATGCACACGAGCGAGGGGTGGAGATAGCTGCAGCAGCAGAAGGGGACGATCGCCGGACGTACCCGTGCATTGATCGGACTGCGTCGCTGGCATCACGCTCGTCTTCGTATTCCTACCGATCCACGCGTTCACGCACGCATACGCGCATGTAAGCAATCGCCAGTATATCGCAGCGATGCACGTGCGCAAAGGCGAGAGAGCGACTGTGCGAGCGCAGGACGTACGATGAACGCAAATGGCGGCGGGCGCTGTGGAAACTTGACCGCGACAGCGTGGATGCGGCCGAACTTGTCGAACGTGCTCTCGAGCTCGGCTTCGTTGACGCCAACCGGCAAGTTGCCCACGAACACGCGCGCCATGTTGCTCGCACTGGCAAATGCAGGTCGCGCGCTGCTGTCGAGGTCGATCCATTCATTCCCTCGATTTCATCACTACGGAGAACGCTTTGTGAGTCAACAGCGATCACCGAGATGCGGAGCTGTACGCCCTTGCCTCGCTCTCACTGCTGGTATCGCAAGATCTTCACTGCTCTTCATCTCTCTTGCTCAGCACCTGCAAGGCAGGCAGGCTGTGCAAGCTCACACGCTTGGTACTTCCTGCACTTGCGATACTGTGAATGGACCTGCCAGTGCCGCGACAGCTTGGAGACCGTCTCGCTGACGTCCTTGCCGTTCGGCACGAGCTTCCCTTCGCGCGCACTCGTAGCCGCCTCAACACTTTGCTCCTTGACGAATGCGCTGCGTGACGAAGCGAGTCAACTGCTCGCGAGTTTGTTCGTCAAGACGTGACAACGCAGGCACATGCCGACTGCTGGTATGTACTTACAGCAGAGCTCGAGCTCGAGCGTGAGCGCACATCGGGCTTTGTTCGTGTACGTACGCCAAGTACAACAGTCGCTTGACTGACAGATTGACAGGCCAATATGGACACTGTCAGCGTCGGATGACCGTCGAGGAGGTGCAAGCGTGAGAGCGAGCACAAGCAAGACGAATGTAGTGCAAGCCAGTCGGTCAATCAGTCCGGATCTCGTCGACGCCCCGACTTGCCACGCGCATGTCGTCTGATCCGAGCTAGTCGCAACAAACGCTGATCTTACTCGTGTGTGTGTGAGCACACATGGGTGGAGTCACAGAGGACCAGCTGAAGCAGCAGTGTCATGAAGCCACAATTACCACTTGCGCACACCTGGGACCCGAGCCGCAAGAGACTTGTCGACGCACTCAACGAAGCGATCGATCGATCGATCGATCGACCGACCTTGGGAACGATCACTGGAGCGGGCTCAGTCGCACCAACCAACCACGTGCAAGGTGGCGATGAAAGCGAGACGAGATGCAGTCTGCATGAACAGGAGGAGCTTGGACCTGCACGTCTTGCTTGTCGCACTGTACGGATGGTTGCGGGTGTGGATCGCGCGCTCAGTCCCTGCACTCGTTGCACTGCGCTCCGCACCTTTACGCGAGCGGATCTCTTTGCTCGACTGCTAATGGCGGTTCGGCAGCAAGCCGGTCACTCCAGTCGCGATGGTGCCCTTGGTCCGCCCTATTCCTACGCGCGCACACGCGCAGACACGGGGCGCCACGCTGGTAGAGAAAGCGCGCGGGGGTGATGTTGCGTGGTGCAGTTGATAGCGTTAGAAGCAGAGTGGCGCACTCCTGCGGCCAACGCCGTCTCTCATCTTTCGTATCGCGACCCGCGAGCGTCGAGAAGGTTGAGGAGGTCGAGAGGTGGAATGCCAGGAGAGCGAGTTGTCGAGTCAGCGCAGCGCAACTGTAGGTCGCGTCCCAATTGCGTGAGCAGCCGCAGTGTCTCAGACGGATGCAAGGCGTCGTCGAGCTCAAGACCGCGTCGGTCTTGAGCGGGGCAGTGCGCAGGACTGCGGATGGACAGCCGAGCAGGATCACTCGTGTATCGTCACCACCCCACCCCCTCGACGGCTCACACGCATGCAAACGTCATGGATCATACACGCAAGTTGTTGCACATGCACCGACAGCGCCGTCGCCGCCCTGCCGCATGGCTCGCAACTGCATGCCGGGCGTCTGGATGTACACGTGCACAGTGCTGCTTGCGATACAGGAGCGATCGTTGAACCACACCGCAAAGGGCACTGAACTTGAACCGACTCGCTGCAGTTGGTGAGCGGTCTCGTAAACAGCTGTACATGCCACTCGCGCGTGAGTGCCTCTTCAGATCAACTGCGCCACGCTGCCAATGCTACGTCTTGCAGTGCTTCTTGTGCGTGCGTACACACTGTGCGTCTGTGCATGCGTGTGCGAAGGTAACGCATCTGCACTGTGCGTTGATGGCGACTGTGGTTGCTCGTTCGAGGCGCCACCGCATCGAAAGCATGCGTTAGGGCGGTGCGCTGCTTGTCGAGCAGCGAGGAGCTCCAGCTCCTTGGTCCGAAGAACGAGGCGACGAGACAGGGCATTGCGATGATGGAAGCGTCGTTGGTTGTCGTGGCGTGCATGAGTGGGCGACGTGGACGACAGCACACAGACGGTCAGCCCTGCTGTCTGTGTGCGCGTCTGAAAGCGTGCATCAAGCAGGACTGCGCCGACTCGAGCGACGCAAGCCGGAGACCTGATGATGGGCGGGATGTTGAAGCAAAGCTCAGGCTTGGAGCGCGAACGACCTCGAGATATCTGTTGCTGCTGCGGTCGGCGCTGGCGTCCTAGCCGAACCAAAAGCACATGCCAAGACATCAAAAGCCTCTGCAGCTGGCCAGCGGAGCTTGCAGTGCTTTTGCCTTCGAAGAACTGGGGCGTTCAACCAAGCAGCGCGCGCGCAGCGAGCCAGTGACTGGCATGCTTCGTCGTGTTGCGGGTGGGGGCATCCTGGCGCGTGGGTCGCGCAGAGAAATCGATGCGAGCGAGCAAGTGAGCAGGCGGTGGCGTTACGTTGCACACGCTCGGAGCGCCTGCTCTGAGGCGCGCTTGCTCCTGATTGCTTGTCTTGGATTCAAGCCAGCGTGGAAGCGAGTACTATGCGCGCGCGTGTCGAGTGCGCGAGTGTGCGCGAGTGTGCGCGAGCGAGAACCACCAGACGCTGATCACTCGCCAGCGCTGCGGTTGGCGTCGTCGCCTCGAATCGCTCACTGGTTGGCTCGCTGGGCCACCAGAGAGGCTTGTTTTGATATGGTCTGCTCGAGCGCGTGTGTGTGTCGAGCTGCTGTTGCTGCTTGCCCAGTCACACTGTCCGTGGCAGTCGGTCCGTCAGTGCACGACGTTCAGTTCGGATCGGATCGTCGAACGCTCTTGTTCTTGCTCGCAGGTGCTGCGCTTGAGAGGATCCCCTATGGGTGGCGGGCGGCAATGGCGTTCGCCATCAGCGACGAAAGCAGTGAGACCAGCCGAGGTGGTGGAACATGTCGTGCGCGTGGATCGCCGCCACTGCCGCTGCTGTCGTTGTCGTTGTCGCTGCTGCTGCTGTAATGAAATGCGCAGGGTGTTCTCGTTCTCATACTGAGCGTCCATCTGTCGCTGTGCTGAACCGCCAGCAACAGATCTGCTGCTCACATTGCGCGCGCATTGTGCCACGCGAAGCGGCGGCGCGCAGCGAGCACGCGATGCTTAGCTCGACCTCGGCATTCGACCTTGTTGCCGCCCGCGCCTGTCTGCGACCACGTCAGGTGCGCGACGCGACGTGCTGCGGCTTTGTCTGTCACGAGGGAGTCGGTGCCAGCGAGTGAGCACCGCAAAGGAAAGAAACAGGGCCATCGGTTTCGCAGCGCGTCGTGCTGCTCTCGAGCAAGTGCTGCTCTCGAGCAAGTGCTGCTGCTCTCGAGTGTGCTGCTCTCGAGTGTGCTGCTCTCGAGTGCGCGGCCGAGCGACAATGTAGTGCGACGCGTGTCGTCGACTCGCTACTCCTGCGAGTGTCCTTTCGTTGCGTACAACAACAACAGCAGCAGCAGCAGAGTTGCAATGTGTCTGCGCAAGTCCGCGGCAATAGTGAGTGGCAACTGTCTTTCTACGAATCCTTCGATGCTTTCTTTGCACACACAAAACAACAGCAACAGCAGTAGAGAGAGGAGAGCTCCAGTGTGTGCGCACCGACCTGTTGTTGAGCTCTCTAAGAGTGGCGAAGGGTAGGTGAGTGAGTAACCAGAGAGCTCGGCATTTCCCATTCCGACGCGGTCTGCTCACACAGGCGACGCTCGCACTCACTCACTCACTCACTCTCGCGACCCACGCCAATCACTCCCTCCCTCACACACACACACTGCGTTACGTCATGAGCTACTGGCCGCCTCCACCCACACTACCCAGTACTGAAGCTACTATTGCTGCTGCTTCGCCTTCCACGCTCTCGCCCAAACACGAACACGAGTACGAGCTTGAGCACGCGCAGCAGCAGCAGTCCGAGCCGTACAGATCGCCACAAGCGCCGCAGCAGCAACAACAGCAGCCGTACAGCAGTTCGCACACGCGGCTGTACGAAGGCTCGCTCTTCCCGCATGCAGAGCCGCCGCCGCCGCTGTCGCAGAGCCACCACCACAGTCACAACACCATGCCGTTTGAGTGGCAGCCGCGGCAGTACGCGCTCGCTGCACCCGTTGATCCACGCATGGTGGCCGTTCCCGCAAACTTAGACCCGCTCCCGATCGACGACTCGAGCTGCTCGGGGCTCCAGCGCGCCTCCGTGTCGCTCGAGGACGAGATCTTTGAAGCGCGCATGCTCCAAGAAGCGCTGCAGGACTGCGACGCCATGCCTGCTGCGATGGTCCACAGCTCGTATCACGACGCAGGCGGCGAAGTGAAGCTCTCGGATCCGACGACAGACGAGCACTACCACTACCACCACGAGCGCCACCACATCCACGTCCACGACCAGCGCCAGCACCACGCGTCGTCGCCGTCGCTCTTCCAGCCGCAGTCGTTCCAAGCGCAGCTCCTGCACCCGTCGGCGTTTGCGACGCCTACGAATGCCATGCTGCCGCGTGGCGCGCTCGCGCAGCGCGACTCGAACATCCACGTCGTGTCGCCAGTCGAGACGCTCCGGAGCTACATGCTCACGAGCAGTAGCGGGAGTCAGCCCAGGCTCTCGACGTCGCCGTCGTCCTACTCGTCGTCGTCATCGAGTCGGTCGCCAATCATGGGACTCGCGCGTTTGCCAGGTACAACGCAGCCGCCAGGCACAACGACCCCGCAAGCGCAGCCGAAGAAGCGCGTCCAGCAAGCGCGCATTTGCCACATCGAAGGCTGTACGCGCGGCATTCGGTCGCGCGGACTGTGCAAAGCCCACGGTGGTGGTCGGCGCTGCACGACACCTGGGTGCACGACGAGTGACCAGGGCGGCGGGCACTGCGTGCTTCACGGCGGCGGCCGACGCTGCCGCATCGACGGATGCATGAAGTCTGCGCAGTGGCGCGGTGTGTGCAAGCTCCACGGCGGCGCACGGCGCTGCCGGTTCGGCAACTGCACGAAGAACGGACAAGTGAAGCAGGGCTACTGCCGCTTGCACTACAACGCGCTCATGCAGCAGCGACAGCAGCAGACGCAGCTGAGCTTGCAGGCGCAAGGACGCGAAGGAGCGCTCAAGCTCGAGCACGACAGCGCGGAAGCAAAGTTCAGCGTCGTGGACCCATCGCAGCAGCAGTTTCCATGAGCAGCGCAGCAAGTGAGAGAGAGAGAGTGAGTATGTGTGAGTGTAATGAAGCAGTCGAACAGACTAGTGCGTAGATAGAGAACTGGCGTACGGGAGTAAGGGAGTGAAGTGATAGAGAGCAGGACAAAGTCAATGGCAAGTGGGAGTAAGTTTGAACGAGCGAGAGCAGGCGCCAGGTCTCCTTCATGCAGTGACCCATGTCTGAATCGATAGCAGTGCAAGCAAGGTGGCATTCGTACACAGCGACTGACTGCATGGGATGTCGAGTCGTCACTTGCGCAGGCGAGCGAGCTGTAACTTGCAGCATCATACGCGTCAATAGCGAGCGCTCTCGCTCTCTCACGCACACACGCACACATACATCCGCTTGCTATCCAGTCCGCTTCGGATCAGCTCTCGCATTAGAGCAGACAAGAGAGGCGGGACGCGGTCACGCTGCTGCCGCTTGTATCGCCTGCAGTCGATGACACGTCGATGCGAGCGCGTTCGCTTGCACTTGATGCGACAGCAGCGCTACGACCACAGGTAACGCCATACGACTGGAGAATCAGGAGGAGGGAGCAGACAAGCAAACCATCGCGCCTCGCCTCGCCTCATCCTCTGTTGTTGCCTGGTTGGCGAGCTGGCTGCTCGTTCAGCGCAAGGGCGTGTTGGCTAACTGTCTCGCCATAGACCGCGCGCCACGGGCACAACTGTCCGCGCGCGAGTAATCGAGCGAGTGCTGCTGCCGCCTCGACGCCTCGACGCTCGCCGTCCGGTCGTAGAGCTCCTTTTCTTGCGTGCAAGTCGGACGGAGGTTCAGTTCAAAGTGTATGTTGAAGTTCGGAAGCGTACAGTTCGCGAGTGTACATTGCTGGGCGACAATGACTTGCGATTTGTAAGGACGTGCCGATCAAAACGCAAGTCCACAATGTGGCGGGACGTCCTATTTGAAAGTGGAGTGCTTTTGCATTCGGAGCTGCTCATGAGTCGAGCTGCTCGAGATCGGGATGCTCTTACTCTCGCTCTCGCTCTCGCTGCTTGCTCGAGTGCTCATGGACGATCAGGCACATTAACTGTCAGTTGACGAGACACACAAGCCGTACGTCTTGACTGCGTCGCTGTCTGTGTCTGTGTGCTTTGTACGCAGGAGCGCAAAGCACCACGATAGCGCTGCAAGCATGTGGCGCTGCGACTCCGCAAACGCACACACATGTGCATCGATTCGATTCGAGCAAACCATGCACGCCTGTCGTTCATGTGTCGGCGCCAACGCCCTGAACAGAGTTGCTGCTCTCTCATTGCCGTGTCAAACCAGGCGCGCGCGCTGTGGAAGCTTTGTGCTCTCGCGTCTGCTGTTCTTCTTGCTGCCACTAGTGCGCGCGCATCGCCGCGAGACCGTGACGTCAGGATGCACGGCGTCCAATCGAGTGCAGCAACTCAGCAAGCGATCACTCCACGTGGACAGCCCGATCGATCGATCGGTCGGTCGTTTTCGAGTGCATCCTGCCGCCACGGCGCGTCAAGCAGATGGACAGGAGGAAGCGATGTCGTTCAATGCGTGGAAGCAATGCACGACCACCACTGCCTCCACCAGACAGGGCGTGCGCACGCTGCATCGATTGTCGCCTCGACACCACGACAATCGCGCGCGTGAAGCCTGTACGTGGCTGCTCGCGGCTTCGACATGTGCACTGCTGGCGTCGTCACGCTGTGTAAGGTGTTGCTGCAGATGGTGCAAGTCGTGCGCAGGTCTCACTCACTTTTGTCACTGCGAGCTTGCCATCTGAAGCAACGGATGCAAGCGATAGCAGATCAAGCACGTGCTGCAGCTGCAGTTGTCGGCACTGCACCACGTGACAGCAGCAGCGAGGCGGCAACGAGCGATGCAGCCGCGTCGCCTCGCGCGCTGCTGCCCCCAGCGCCAGCGTCGACGTTTCGCAAGTTCCGCAACCTGCTCATGGCCAAGCAGTTCGAGACGTACGACAACAGTCCTGTACGTCGTCAGTCGCCGCCGCTGCTGCTGTTCCTGGACGCCGCCTATGCGTGCAGTAGCACGGGGTGCTGACAGAGACCACTGCTGCTGCTGCTGCTTGCGCAGGTCGAAGTGCTACCCGAACGACTGTTCATCGGTTCGTTTGGCGCAGCGACCAACCGCGCAGCGCTCGAGCACCACGGCGTCTCACACATCCTCTGTGTCTCGGCATCGCTTCCACTCCAGTGCGCTGCGATTCGCGGCAGTGTCTATAGCTGCAGCAGCACACAGACTGCGTAGTGACGGATGGATGTGTGGCTATGCGTGCGTAGGTTCCCTGACGCGTTCGAGTACTTGCGTCTTCCCGTAGCAGATCTGCCGTCTGTGCGCATTGCCGAGTCGTTCGCGACCGCATTCGCGTTCATTGACAAGTACGTGCGTGTGCATCGAGCGCAGCACGTGCGAGCGCGTCGCTAAGCCGCTGTGTGCACTCGATTGGCCCAGCAGCGCGCTTGCAAGCGGCGGTCGTGTGCTTGTGCACTGCTACGTTGGCAAGTCGCGGTCTGCAGCAGTTGTGCTCGGCTACCTCATGACGCGCCAGCACATGACGCTCGCAGCAGCAATGGCGCTCCTCACGCGCGTGCGACCGCAGATCCGGCCGAACAGCGGCTTCTACCGCGAGCTCCAGGACTTGGACCAGCACTTAGCACAACAGCAAGCGTGATAGCTTGAGAGAGAGAGAGACGCATCTGCATGAGCACGATCTGGCGCATGCGTGGCAATCCATCACCAAGCACATCGCAGTAGTAGTGTCGCCGCGTATCAGCGGTGCGGCTCAAAGTCTTCGCGCTGTCTCCACTCAGCAGTGTGCCTCGCCGCGGCCTCGTAGCGACTGAGGGCTGCGCTTCGACGTGTCGAGACTGAACTTCGACGTGTCGAGTGCCTGTCGCCTGCGACTCGCTGGCAGTGAGAAACCGAAGGCGACGGCTTCCCAAGTGACCAACCGAGAGCACATGAAGAGCATCACGAAGCACGCGACAGTAGCAGCAGCAGCGCTTGCGCCACCAAGAAGCGCTGATGCCGACGACGATGCTGACGCACTGGCCGACTGCGAGTTGATTGTCTCGAAAGAGGACTTTGCGATGCTCCAGGTACAGACAGCACTCGCTGCCAGACGCACCCGCACTACTGTGCGCGCTCTGTCTGAACGCGCACTCACCACTGCGTTGGCGTCTTGCCATGGGCTTGTTTGACTAGGCGCTGCATGCGTTCGTGCCGCTACCTGCGCTGTCGTCCAACATCCTGCGCATCGTGTGCGACGACGACCTCCAAGTCGCCCATGAAGACACTAGTAGTAGCGACGATAGCAGCAGTGCGCCGTTGCCAGTAGTACCGTCGATTGCGAGTGCGTCTTACATGAACACCAGTGGTAGCAGTTCGACGTCAGAGGCGGCTGTGCGCGTGCGCAGTGCGTTGAGCGGAGCCACTGGCTCTGGACTCCCAAAGCACTCGCCACTGACGCGGCGGCTGAGCAAACCCAAGCCAGTGATCGAGATCGACCTCACAAGCGCTTCGCCATCGCAGTACCAGCGACGCAGCACAAGCAGCAGCAACAACAACAGCAGCAGCAGCAGTCGCAACGGCAGTCCAAGCACGAAGCGTAGCAGCTTGGGTACCAATGGCGCGAAGAGTAGTAGCGAAGGCAGGACCGAGTAGCAGCCCGACGAGGATCTCTTCACATTGCGGCGACTCCGCGAGGCTCTGTCAACGCGCTTCCACGCGAGCGTCGTCTCTACGTAGCAGCACTCGCGTGTGGGTGGGAGGGTCTTACAGCTCATCGCTCGCGTGTCCTGCTGGCTCCGCCTCTGGTACTTTCGCGACCTTGGCGTGAATGAACTCGGAGATCGTGTCTTCGTCCCACCCAGCGATGCTGCCGTCCCGACACATACACACACCAGTGGCGATGGCGAGTGTGAGGGCTTGGCCAACGTACTAGACAGCGAGAGCATTGCGTACCTGACTTCCTCCTGCTGGGTCCCGTCCGCGTCGTAGAAGAGCAGGAACGGGTGGCGCGCATTGATGTACTGCGTACACGTGTGGCAGACCGTGTGTCAGTACCACGTCGCCAAGGAGCAGCTAGTCGCTAATCGCAGACAACAGAGAGAGAGAGCGCGTACTTTGATCTCGAGCTTGTCGTGCTTGGCAGCGTGGTGCTGCACAAAGTTGGCCACTTTCGGGTACCGACCAAACTTGCACGTACACACTTCAAGCACAACGCGCGCGTACTGTGCGCCGTCACCAGCGAGGCGCAGCGCAGAGAGATCGGAGCAGCACGCACGACAGTCTGCGTCGATCGCAGCGACACTCTGCGTCTGCTCCGGTGAACTCTTAGTCGTCGAGCGCTTCTCGTGCAGGAACGCAGCGAGCTCGTCGCAGCGGCGACAGTCGAGCGTGTCGGCATCAAACCCAAGCGCGCGGCATGCATCTGCGTCGCGAGTGCTGGTCGGCGCAGCTGGCGAAGCAGCCACAGCAGCGACGAGCAGCGCGACGCCGCAACAGACCAAGCGCACCACCATCTTCATCCAGTACTTGTCAATTGTTTTTGTTTGAGCAAAGTGATCACACACATACCTAAATTAGACAACTACAACACTATATTAAAGAGATGACGATGCGTATTTTTCTAGCACCTGCATATTTTACCAACACCACATGTTGTTCCTCCCTCAGCCAAAAAGTGAGAGAAGTAGGCAAGATGACAGGGCGATCGTGCAAAGAGCGAGTAGCATCAAGCGTCAGCGTGCACGTACGTGTATCACTGGCCAATGTTGTAACGGGGCCGCTGTGCTAAGTACGACACAGCACAGCGGACGCCTGATTTGTGGCCTCACCTGATATCTGACGACCAGGGTCGTCTAATCAGGAGTCACTAATTAGGATAGCTCCCTCACTTTCGTCACTCTATCAGTTTCCAATACAAAAACCTCAGAGTTGAAAATACCGAGTTCAGCGCAGACCTCCTGCGCCTCACCCACACGCTTCCTCGTAAGACCACGTGCAAGACACGGTCACGGAGCCCGCTCCCGTGACA
>JAASFT010000457.1:0-19496 GCA_023333885.1 Globisporangium parvum
CGGCTTGTCGTCCAGGATCGTGTGCGAACAGAACGCGTGTGCGCGCGGCATCTCGATCTTCTGCAAGTCCTCCAAGTTCGCGCCGAGCACGAGCTGCTGGTCCTCAGCGATGACAGTGATGAGACTTGCGTGGCAGTCGAGCTCGCGCGCCGCCAGCGACGCGATGATGTTGAACTCCTCGGCGTTTCCGATCTTGCTGATGTGTTCGCGCTGGATCGTGTCGAGACGCTCTGCTTCGTTTGGAGCAATTGGGAACGCTGGCGCTGCGCCGCTCGACGGGTCCTCTGGGACGTCAATCGCGTACGCACGCGTCTCAGCGTTCGCCAGCACGCACTCTTCAAGCGCAATGTCGTCGACCTTGAGGTACGCGTCGAGTGCGGCGTGGTACTCGCGCTCACTGCTCTCGTCTGTGAGCGCCGTCTCGAGCGAGAACGACGAGCTGCCAGCGCGCGCCTTCGCCTCCTCCTGACCCACGAGGTGCTTGATCACCGACTGCACGGACCGCTTCTTGGACTCGGAGCCCGCGCTGCGCAGCGCGCTGCGAAGGAACGTCGCCATGGTCGCAGACGGCGACGGCATGTTTGGCGGATCTGCGTGGATGCGCGGCGCGCCAAGCTGGTGCGGCGCCACGTGCGCGTACTCGCAGCTCTCGACGCCTTCGAGGCAGCGTCCGCAGACGCGCACGGTCGAGAGCTGTCCTTCGCGCGTCTCGACGCTCTGGATCGACCAGTCCTTGTCGCAGACAAAGTAGCCGCAGAGGTAGCACCGCTTCTTCTTCGAGAACAGGTGCAGGCTCTTGGTGCAGCAGATGCAGCGCGAGTTCTTCGCTGCGAACGCCATGCGGTTCGCAAACGTCTGTGCGCCGAGACGGCGGCGACGCACGATGTCCGGGAGACGCGCGGCGCCTTTGGCGAGGAACGTCAGCCGCGACCTCATCGCGCTCGAGCTCGCGTTGCCCTTCACGTCGCCGTTGATGTCGGTGTACTGCGCGTAGAAGAGCACGCGCAAGAGGCTCTCATTCGGGACTTTCTCGACGAGGTAGCCGGCACTGATGTCGTGCACCGCGACGACGCGGTCACGATCGGCTTTGCCCGAGCGCAGCTCGGCCTCGTGCATGGTGCTGATCGTGATCGTGAAGCCGCTGTTGGGGTCCGTGCCGCTGTGGCGCTTGAAGTGCTCGAGGTAGCACCACTGTTCGTTCTTCCCGAGCAGGTTCGAGCGCACAAACGTGCTCGTCTTGACTGCGAGCTGCTCGCCCTGCGTGCCACTGGCACTGCTGCTAGCAGCGCTGCTGCTCGTAACGGTGTTGCGCTGCTCACTCACGTCGTCTCCGTCTGCCGTCGCTGCAGGCAGCACAAGCACGCTCGAGCCGTAGATAAAGTCCTTCTTGTAGAGCGCTTGCATGGTGGCGTTGTGGTCGCTCTCGGTCGTCGGTCGCAAGATGTTCATGAGCTCGGCGGCGCTGCAGCGGACCTCACCGGCCGAGAGGAGCTCATGCGCCGTGCTGCGCACAACCGTCGAGTGGTCGCGCTGCTCGACTTGGCGCTGGAAGAGCGTGAAGCGGCTGTTGCTCGCCTTCCAGCGCCACTGCGTCACCTCGAGGTCTGTGAGCGTCCGGAAGTTGATCGCTGCGCGCGTGTCATGTGCGCGCTTCCACAGCTCTTCGCTGTGCAGCAGCACGCGCGAGCACGCTGGTCCGTGCATGTGACCCGCGACCGACGTATTGGGGCACACAGACGACTCGACGCCGACGTGCACGGGGTGGCTGGCGTCGCTCTGCGCCGACGGAGCGCTGCAGCCGTTGAAGCTCGCGGTCGAGGCGACACTCACGGCACCCGAATCGGGCTGGAGCGGCGAGGCTTGGCGCACCAGGTTCGCAGTCATCGGCATGACTCGAGCGCGATGGATGTACTGTATCTGCAGCGTGGGCACGAGGCAGATCGGTGAATGACCTCGAAGCGGGCTGAGTGGCAGACAGGAGGCGCAGATTTCGCTGCAGGTCCGAGCAGGCGTGTGGCAAAGGGTATACAGCTGGATAGCTGTCGCACAGCGCGCTTGCGCTTGGGTGTGCTGTATGCGAGTGAGCGAGCAATGTGAGGCGAGGTGCTCCAGCTGATGCCCACTCCGTGTTCCCCAGCCTTCGCCTCGACTCGACTCGCGCTCGACTCTCTCCTGCCAGAGACGTGACAACTCTCAACGTGCCGACGCGCGAGTGTATGTCTCGGCAGCATCTTGTCCGTCTGGTGTGCAAGCTGTCAAGCGCCAGCTGAAGCGCATGTATCGCACGCACTCGAACACACGCGAGCGAGTGTTCGGCAAGCAGCGGCGAGAATGATCACGTCGTGGCGTCGAGGGGCTCGCCGCGACGGACCGATCGTCTGGAGGACCCCACTCGAGTTGCGAATCAAGCGAATCTGCGCTCTATTGATGAGCAGAGGCTCACGATGGCTCGATCGCCCAGACACATGGTGTTAAACGATCGTCGCCGAACAGCACCGAAGGATCAGGCGCACTTCCGCCACGTGACAAGCACGACAAAGAGCAGAAGTAGCCGTGCGAAGGAGCTTCTACATCCCGACCAAGCCGACAACGCTGGTGCGAGCAGCTGGCGAGCGGATGTGTCTGCACGGCGTCTCGAGTCCCGAGTGCGCGAGACTTCATGCGCTCCATGCACGCAGGAGCGCTTCGTAGCGTGCGAGTTGGCAAGAGACACAGTCATATGGCGGCTCCAAGCAATCGACATCGACGAGCGACCTTTGCCCATGGCACCAGCTGCAGGCGTCGCCGTGATGGCTTGAGCTGGTCGGCTGCTCAGCACTGACTGACTGACTGACTGACTGATCTCAAGCATCAAGCAAGCGCACACACCGGCGACATGGCCGCTGCAGTAAACGCCGCTGCACGAGATGATGAAAGCAGCCATGCTTAGCGCGTTGGGATCGCGAGGTGATCGCGAGAGGCAAGGAGGCAATCGAAATGGGCGAGCGACCACACGGGAGCCACCTTCAGGTGCCGCAACGATGGCGGTGTCCACTGACTGCTTTGCTCTGACCGAGCCAAGCGCAGTCATCGGCGCCGAGCGCGACGCAGATGACTGCAGTGGACGTCAATGCAGGGGTGACGGCGGCGGTTGGCATCGCCAAGTCTTCAACGACGTGCATTGCCTCGAGGCGAGTGCTTCAGAACACAGCGTCTCTGCCAGCGCAAGACACAAAGGATGGCGACTGCTCGTGCTTGCTCGTGCACACATCGCAGCGTCTCGGCCGCGACCGCCAGTCGGTGGTCTTGGACCTCGACGGGGTCGATCTCGTCCATCAAGTCTGGATCTCGAGCACGAAGACCGCAAGTGGCCAGTGCGCGCGACGGTTGCGCTGGCGCTTCTCGACGAGGCGGAGCTCACGAAGAGGAGCGACGAGCGACGTTCACAGCACGCGCATGCGTACCAGACCCGCTCCTGCAGATGTGAGCAACCGCAGCCAGCGTCGCCTTGCACGACGCGCACCCGCTGCTGGCCACGAGGTCCGATCGTTGGAGTCGTCCAGCACAGGATCGGATCGGCTCGTGGTCCTGCTCCAGGACACTCGAGGCGTGAAATAGGATTCGCGCTTGTGCCCGACACTCACTGACTCTCTGGTCCGACTCGATCGGCTCGTTTATGCGCTCGATCTCTATTTGAATCACACAGCAGCGAGAGCGCGTGCGATGGATGGCGCTCAGGCGAGCGCAGCTGCGACCCACTCGGTCGCGAGCGTCGCGCTCCTGCTACTTGCGCTTGGGCTCGAGCGGCTTCTACACTGCGTCTGTGCTGTTCGTCTTCGAGTGTACGAGCTAGGTCTCGCCTTCTCGCTGCTGGATGGAGCCTAGATCCGGCCGAGGAAGAGCGCACGCACGCGCCATTGTGAAGGAGGTGCTCGCGCACGCAAGGAGCCACGCACAGAGTGTCCCCTCTGTGTCGGAGCGACCAGCTGTCGCCCAGTCGGACCGAGCACTTGGTCTTGACACGCATGCGAACGGAACTATCTGTGAGCCTCCCGTTGAGTTCGCTCGATCTGCAATGCGTGCCTCTCTGCCTGGCTCACACGCCCTACACCAGCGCTGCTCGCCGATACCAACTACCGACCTAATACACTACACTATATGTGGACGCGCCAGGTCCTTTGCGCTAGGCACTCACTGGCGCAGCTGGGCCTGGTGGCGTCCCGCTCTCGCGGCTCTTGATGCGCACGACCTTGGCGGCGGTCTCCGCGAGGCGCACCATGGTCGCGTACTGCGCCTGTGTGAGGTCGTGCGTCTTCGTGTCGACGCAGCAGACAGTGCCGAGCACAGTGTTCGAGCTGTCGACGATCGGGAAGCCGCAGTAGAACTTGATGCCGTTCTGCTTGAGCGGCGCGAGACCCGCAAAGCGCACGTCTGCCTCTGGGTGCGGCACGAGCAGCGGCTTCGAGTCCATGACTGCGTGCTGGCAGAACGACTGGTTGCGCGGCATCGAGAGCATGCGGAACGGTTCGAGGTTCGACGCCAGGATGAGCTGCGACTCTGGCCCGACGATCGTCACGAGCCCGGCCATGCAGTTGAGCTCGCGCGCCGCGAGTGTGCAGATGATGTTGAGTTCGTCGGCGTTGGTCATGTTCATGTAGTTCGCTTTCTCGATCGCGCTCAGGCGCCGCGCTTCGTTCGCTGGGACTGGGAAGTCTGGCACCATCGTTGCTGGGTCCTCGACCGGCTCGAGAGGGTACGCGCGCTGCTCGCTGTTTGCGAGCACGCAGCGCTCGAGCGGCAGCGACGGGACCTGGAAGTACTTGTCGAGTGCCGAGATGTACGAACTGTCGTCGCTCGTGTCGTGCAGCGCCACGACCGGCACGTCACCAGCGTCTTCGCTCACGCGCTGCTCTTCGTTCACGAGGTGCTTGATCACGGCTCGCACCGACTCCTTCTTGAGCTCCGACGAGTTGCGCAGTGCGTCCTGGAGGAACGTCGCGAGCGCTGCACCAGCTTTCCCTGCGCGCTCGCTGCCTGGCTGCACACTCACGCTCCCGAGGTTCCGCGGCGACACATCTGCGTACTCGCAGCTCTCGACGCTCTCGAGACAGCGCGCGCAGATGCGGATCGATGTGACGTGGCCGCGACGCGCCTCGGTCTTCTGGATCGACCAGTCCTTGTCGCAGACAAAGTAGCCGCAGAGGTAGCACCGCTTCTTCTTCGAGAGCAGGTGGAGGCTCTTAGTGCAGCAGATGCAGCGCGAGTTCTTCGCTGCGAACGCCGAGCGATCAGCGAGCTTCTGGACTCCGAGGCGACGGCGACGCACGATGTCTTGCAAGCGACCCACGCCTTTCGCGAGTGCGACGAGTCGCGCCTTGCTCATGCTCGCGGACGCATTACCTTTCATCTCGACGTTGTCGCCGCTGAAGCTGCCGTGGAAGAGCACGCGGACCGACTTGGTCGCTGGGATGCGCGCGACCGAGTAGCCCGCAACGAGGTCGTGGAGCTGATCGACGCGGCCGTGCTTGGCTTTGCCAGCAACGACTTCGCTCTCGGGCAGCGACGCGAGCGTGACTGTGAAGCCATCGTGGCTCGCGTGGCGCTGGAAGTACTCGAGGACGCACCACTGCTCGTTGCGCGCAAAGATGTTGGAGCGCACGAACGAAGTTGTCTTGACCGACAGCAGCGCGTCACTTGCGTCTGCGTCCTCGGGCGACTTCACGAGCGTCGGCGCGACGTGCACGACGGAGCCGTAGATGAAGTCCTTCTTGTACAGACCGGCCATGACAGCGTTGTACTCTGGCTCGGATGACGACCGCAAGATGTGCGTGATCTCTTCGATGCTGCAGTGGACCTCGCCAGCCGCGAGCACTTCGTGTGTCAATGCCGCAGTGCTGCTCGGCTTGCCGACTTTGCGCGTGAACAGCGTGAAGCCGCTCTTGCTGTCCTTCCACTTCCAGTGGCACTTGGACAAGTCCGTGAGCTCGTCGAAGTTCATCTCGCGCTGCGCGTGCTGCGCGCGGCGCAGGAGCTCGTCGTCGTCGACGAGCACGCGGCCGCTGCCTGCGATGCCGACGATCGGACCGTCAAAGCCGCCAAGTGTTGACGACGACGCCGAGAGCATGGAACCCTCGATCGTCGATGGCGGCGCGGACGGTGCGCTGCGGTCATAGCTCAGCGTCGAGTCGACAGTGATCGCGCTGCTCGGACGCTCCTTTGCAAACGCGTTGCGCATCCTCGCTGCGAGGTTGGGCATCGTCACAGCAACAGTAGCTGGCGGACCGAGCGGTGCGGATCAGTGGTGCTGCGTGGCGGCACTGGTGCGCGCAGATCTGCCAGAACGCACTTGCTCGCTCGTGGCAAGTTGAGGAATGGCACTTCGCCAAGCACTCGGCGCTGTTCGCGCGCCGCGTCCAGCAAAGAGACACTACAATCCCATGTGGCGCGCGCAGTCGGTGGTCGCCAGGAGCGTCGCACACAGTCTGCGATCGCACTCGCTCTATGCACATGACATGCGTGCCGCCTGGCGGCAATCGCGCCGCCCCACTCTCTCCACTCACACGCCTCTCGGCTGTCGTTCAAGACCAGCAGCTGGTGTCAAACGAGGTGCGTCGCCCATCATCTCGACGGATTGCTTCGTCGCGCTCGTCTGTCTTTCAGTGACCCGAGACGCGACGCAGCGACGCACTAGCGTGTCGAGTCTTGTAGATTCGTAGAGCACTCGATGTGTGTGTGTGCACGCGAGGAGACTCGGCGCACTCGACAACCTCTAGGCGTCTGTGCGAAGTGCGCTCGCGCCGTGGAGTTCAGTCGCGTGGACATGCCACCGTCCATGAGGCGCATACACTATCGGCTGAACGGATCCCTATGGACGTGTGTGTGTGTGTGTCGACGACGACAGGCGGCGTTGTGAGATCGTCGACCATCAACGGCGGCGTGAGGGAGGAGCGGTCAAGAGCTCCTTGTTGCTCATGGGCGGGAGGGAGTGCGAGGTCACATGTGATGGAGGCTGATGCTGCGTGCGAGAGCGAGTGAGGTAGACTAGTGAGGTAGGTCGGCAGATGATGGATGGATAGATGGATGGATGGATGGATGGATGGACAACTTAGCGGTACTGCTGCTGCTGGTGCTGAGAGGACGACAACGACGAGTGCGTGGCGTCGTGCGCACTCAGCCGCTGCTCGTGCTGCTCGACGCGGTCGAGTGCGTCGAGACAAAAGTCCGCGACGCGCGCTTGGAGCAGCAAGCGCTGGATGAGTTCGCGCACGTCGCGGTCAGACGACGTGATGCACACGCAGAGCGCTGGGAAGAGCTCGAGCACGCGGCGCGGTCCCATCGCGACTTCGCACGCGCTTGCGAGGAGGATCAGCACGCGCTCGCGCGCCGCAGTGAACGCCGCGACGTCACTCTTGCTACTTGAGCGACTGCTGCTGCCATGCGACGACTGTGGCGACTGGTGCGGCGGCGGCGGCGTCTCGAGCGCGGCAAACGCATGGAGCGCGGTGCTGCTGCAGTTCACGAGCTTGAGCTGAGCGAGCGTCGCGAGCGCGTCGTCGCTGCGCTGGAGACTCAGCGTCGCGAGCTGCCGCACGCAGCTCTTGATGAACTGCTTGTTGTGCTTCGTCGCGTCGACACCGGAGCAGAGGAGACCGAGGAGCTCGCTCGAGAACTCGGCCGTGGACTCGAGATCGAGGACGCCGTGGCGACTGGCCGAGACGCCAGTCGCGCCGTCGCCGGCGGCCGCTCGCGCGCTCGTGAGCAGCGCAATGACACTGTCGACCATGCACTCGAGCACACTGAGCACGAGCACTTCGTCCTCTTCGGACTGCACGAACGGCGGGAACGTCCCGCTCCCTGGCTGCAGGAACAAGTTGATCGTCGCGAGGAGCGGCTGCCAGCACGTCTGCGCGAGCGCCACGGCTGCGAGGCCGTGCGAAATGAGCACCAAGAGCACGCGCAGTGCGTGGATCCAGAGCTGCGCCGCGGCTTTCTGCGCAGCCGACTGCGGCTTGCTCAGCGACGGCTCGCTGTCACTCATGCCCACACTGTCGAACGGCAGTCCGAGCGCACTCGTGGCGTCGCCTTTCAGGAACGGCTGGACGCAGAAGAGCACGTCGAGGAACCGGTCGCGCTGCGCTGCGGGCGAGACGCTCGCGTACAGCTTTGCGAGCGACGTGAGCGCGTGGCGCGTGACAAACACGAGCTGGAGCGACGCAGAGACGCTCACGTACTGGACGAGCTGGTCGAGGACCTTTGCGTGCACTTGCGGATGGGCAGCAAACGAGTCGCAGTCTTCAAACGCGTTGAGCACGCGCGACTGAAGACTGCTGGGTGTGATCGTCGCGAGCGTCTTCGCTGGCGCACCAGGACGCAGGACGTGCCGGAGCAAGAGCGTCTCGAGGACGTCGAGGAGCGTCTCGACGTTCGCAACGTGCTTGAACTCGTACGCAGTCGCCTGCGTGTAGAGCGTCACGAGCACAGCGACGACTGCGCTCGCGATCTCTTGCTCGTCGTCTTCATTGTACGGCGCATCGGGTTCCGACTCGGACGACGTCGTCGCTGGTGCGCTTCGGTCGTCACAGAGCCGCACGAGCTGCGCGAACGCAGCTTCCCACAGCGCTGGGTCCCGCACAAGCGGCGCTGCTGTTGCCGTTGATGCCGACACATGCGGCAGGCGCTTGACGCCATTCGACGCCGGCGCACTTGCAACGAGCGCACCACCGACGACGCGCATGCCCGCGCCAGCGCGCACCGGCTGCGACTGCGCGATCTGGTCAAAGTCGCCGGCGGACGCAACTTGCAAGAGCGTCTGGAGCGTACTCACCGCGGCGAGCACGACCTCTTTCGACATGCCGCGCGCTGCGTTCGCAGCAATGTGCGCCAAGAGCGCGTGCCAGACGCGCGTGACCCACGCCGTGTGCGCCAAGAGGTACTGCCAGTTCGTCTGGAGCACGCGTGTGACTCCTGTGAGCAGCAACACGCGCGACTCGTCCCACTGCTTGGCGACATTGTCGCGCGAGTGGTGCATCACGTACGTCGGCGCCTTGCTCTCACTACTGCCACTAGCGCTGCTACTGGCGACCGTGCGTCCGTCCGTGAGCTTGCGTGCGAGTGGCAAGACTGTGTCGTCAATGAAGAGCTGCCACTCGTGCAGTCGGAACTGCGCGCCGTACGTCACGGCGGTGCCAAAGAGCGTGTTGATCGCCGAGTTGCGCACTTCGGTGCGGTCGTCGAGCCCAACGGCCGAGAGCTCGCGGAAGACACAGGTCCAGTGCGTTGTGCCTTGTCCTTGGTCCGCAGGTCGTCCCTCGTCCCCGTCCTGTGGCTGGTCATTGACCACTGCCGCTTGACCGACTGGCTGCCGCTCTCTCTTTTGCTTCCCAATGATGTCGGCGACGCTCCAGAGCTCGTTCACGGCCGTGAGACTGATGTTCACGTCCTTTGCGCAGCTCGCAAAGCGGCCGATGCACGAGACGCAGTGCGGGACGTACGTCTTTGGGAGCGCCGCGAGCAAGTCGTCGACGATCACGCGGAGACACTTGAACGCCAGGACCTGCGTCTTGGCATCGCCAATTGCACCCGCTTCTTCGATCGCGCCGAGCACGAGCGGCCAACCAGCGTGGATCAAGTGGCCACAGGCGTTCAGTAACGCAAGGATCCCAACAAGCGCGCGGTCTTTCAAGTCGGAGCGCACGAGCGTCGCGAGCGGCGCAAAGAGCTCGGTCTGGTCAAACACGTGCGGCAGCGGCGGATTCGCGCGCGTGTAGGCTTCGAGCTCGGCGCGCGTGCCTTGGCTCGGCGCCTTGGACGTCGGCGAGAGGCTGTTGACGGCGTTCATGAGCGCGTCTTGCATGAGCTGGAGGATGTTGTCAGTCGTGAAGACCTGGAACTGGTGCAGCTGCGGGAACTGCGTCGGCGACACGCACGTGCTCATGAGCACGAGCTCTTTCATCACTTCTTCAAAGCACCGCTTGCTGCTCGCTGCGAGCTGCGTGAGCATGCGCAGTGCAAAGCACGGCTGGAACGTCCCAGACCCAGCAAGCCCCACGCCGAGGTAGTTCTGGTAGATCTTCATGTGGTGGCTCGTCGCGAGCGCTGGCAAGTCGTCGCTCGCGAGCAGTCGCGCACTGGCGTTGCTACTGCTAGTTCCAGGAGCAAGGCTGCTCGAGACGCCGCTCGTGCGGGGTGGCGCATTCGCCCGCATAGCTGGACGTGCGGTGCTCGTGGTGCTATCACGCGCTGGCAACGGCAAGCCGACTTGGTCCCAGCACACGGTCCGAACGGCACTGAGGAGCTTCCGCAGCGCCGCGCTGCTGAGCTTGAGCGCGTCGCGAAAGAACTCGACGATCGAGTGCGCGAGCATCACGAGCTGCTGCTCGACGTCTTCGTCTTCGACGCGCACGGCGCTGATGCGGTAGTTCTTCGTCGGGATCTTGTTCTGCCCGGTCTTCATGTTGGCGTCAGTGAGTCCCACGACGATCTCAAAGCCTTCGAGGAGTGCGCACCACTCGAGCTCCGTGAGCTCTTCGTCCATGATGTGCGCGGCGCCAAAGAGCGCTTTCATCGCGTGCACTTCGCGCCACGTGAGCACCACGATGCAGCTCTCGCCGTCGTCGCTCACGCTCTCATCGAGCGTCTCGAGTGACCCCGCGCTGCCGATCGACAGTGCGCGCGTGTTGCTCTTGATGCCGTCGGGCAGCGGGAACGAGAACGCGCAGAGCGCTTTCAAGCACGCGACGACGACGTCGTCCATCTTGCTGATGGCGTCGGTACTGTCTGGAGCAGTGTCACTCGCGTCGCCACTGCGCTCGACGGTCGCTCGCAAGCGCGACGCAGTCGTTGCAAGCACGTGGTAGGCTTTCAACGACATCGTGATGAGCTCGACTTCGCGGCAGTGGCGCATCATCGCGTTCGCGGCGTGGATCACGAACGGCGCCATGGGACTCACGCACTGGAGACAGAGCGCAGCCGTTGCACGCGCGTCGTCGGTCGTGCGCGAGAGGTCAAAGATCGACGTGACGAGGTTGCTCTGGCCCGTCAGCGCGACACGAATCGCACTGAAGAACGGCTGGAGCGCCGGCGTGTCCTGCTCGTTCAAGAGCTCCAAGCCTGAGCGCGGCGCCGCGAGCGACTCGGTCGTCATCGCGTTGGGGCGAAAGTCGCTCGGTGGTGACGTCGTGATCACAGACACGAGCGTGCGCGCCATGTGCACGACGAGCGGCTCCGTGTACTGCGTGATCGCAGCGACCATCGTCGCGTCGAGGCACACGCGGTTGAGCACTTCGAGCGACAGGAGCACGGGCCACGTGACGTACGTGCCGTTGCTCGCGCCGTTCGCGCCGCTGCTGCTGCTGTTGCTCGCGCTGTTCGCGTGGCTGTTGCTGCTGCTGCTGCTGTGGCTCAAGAACGTCTTCACATCTTGCGCCGTGATCTTTGCGTGGCTCGGGGACTTGGCCGCGGCGCTGCTGCTGGGCTGGGAGAACGCACCCGTGGCGACGATCTCGAGCAAGCCGCGGACGATCACGCTGCACTCGTCCGGGAGGACGTCGCTAAAGTGGCACAGCACGATGCTCGCGAGCCGCATGACGCGCACGAGCAGCGGGAAGAACGGACCGGCGCTGTTGCTGCTGCTACTGCTGCTGCTGCTGCTACTCGTCGAGACACCGAGCGAAAGGCCAGAGCCAGCGCTGCTGCTCGGTGCTGCGTGCTTGTCGACGCAGCCCATCTCGAGCGCCGTTTGCATGAGCGAGCACACGTGCTGCTTGAGCACGGCGTTGAACTCGAGGTCGTCGCGGAAGAGCCGGTGGTGGCTGCTGAGGATCGTCTCCAAGAGCTCGACGCTCAGCGCAGCGCTCATGGGCGACGTCGTCGTGCGCTTGAGCCACACGCCGCTCTCTTCGCGGCTCAAGAAGCAGAGCTCTTGGAACACGAGCACGCCCACGCGCTTCGCCTCGGGGCTCTTGTGCACTTTGCCAAACGCAAGCGACACGACTTGGCGGATCGTCATCGCTGCGGTGTTGCCCACGACGGAGCTCGCGCCGCTGCTTGCGCCGTGCAAGTGGATGCAGATCCAGATCGCCTGCATCACGAGGTCTTCGTTCCCCACCAGTGCGTTCTCTGTCTCTGGGACTGCGACTGGCAGTGCGACGCTACTCGAGCGCTGACTGCCTGGAGCCGGAGCAACAGTGTCAGTCGGTTGTGGTGCTCTGGCCAGTGCGCTGTGCTTGAGACTCGTCCGAGCGCGTGGGACGTACCGTTCTGGTGCAGCGTAAGGCCGCTGAGCGGGCCGCTGCCAGTGCGGTCACTGACTGCGCCATTGCTGCTCGCCAATGGCGTCTCTTTCTCTTCGTACCCGAGCGTGACGAGCTGCAGCAGTGTCTGCAAGAGCTTCACCTGCACGTCGCTGTGCGTGTTCTTCTCTGCTTGGATCTGCAAGACGCGCAAGATGCTCCCGACGCTCGACTGCTCAATGGCGTCCCAGCTCACGAGGCGCTGGATGCTCACGAGCGCGAGGATAATGAGCTTGTGCGACGCATTCGTGTGGTTGCACGCGATCAAGAACGGCCGCAAGATGCTCTCGCTTTTGAACACTGCGTGTCCAGGGCCTGGCGCTGCGCCTTCGAGCCGTAGCGTTGCAGCGTACTGCTTCTGCAGGTACGGCAGTGTCTCGGCCGCTTTGTCCACGGCTTCGCGCACGACCGGGTACTTCTTCTTCGTCTCGCCGCGGAGCGCCTGCAAGTCGTCGGAAATGAGCCGCAGAAAATCCATACGTGCGTACGTGCGTACGTGCGTGCTCTCGCTGTGTGTGTATGCGTGGTCGATGGCGCTCGTGCGTGCACACGAGCGTGCGGAGCGAGCGCGAGCTGCTGCTGCTGATGCTGGCGCAAGCAAGCAAGCGAGGTGATCGATCGATCAATCGTGTTAGTCGAGAAGGGGAACCCTCGCACTTTATCGGATGCGACGTACTGAATGGATGCTCTAAAGTACGAAGCTACTGCTCGGAAATCGCCAGAAACTTCACTTGCTCGAATCATGCGCGAGTCGTACGTCCATGCGCGCGAGCAGCTCTGTGCCCACACGACATCGTGTCTGTCGAGCAGGACGGACGGACGGGATCGATCACTACATGCCCTCGCTAGCGCCCGTGCAGCAGCAAGCGAGCCGCTGCTGTAGAGCTTGTCTAGGCAGCGAGAGGTCTCGCATTGACCGCCACGACTTCGAATCGGCCATTCGGCCACGAAGTCAGTCCGAGGACTGAACCCATGTGCTGTCCGTCCAGCTGCTCCTCTTCTCAGCGCTAACGCATGCGCGCTTGCCTTGGCTTGGCCAAGCTGCAGCAGTGTGGTGCCACCAACCGCACGCACGCACGACGCTGCCGGCTCTCACAAAGACGTAGAAGAACTAGTGTTGCCGCCACGCGGCCAGTGGCTACTTACTACTACTACTGCTGCTGCTGCTGCTGGTGCCATCCTCGACACGCGCACGCCCATCTACTGGCGCAGAGACGTTCGGTTCACTACCTTCGCCACTCAATGGCGCCGGTGCAATCGACACGTGCTTGCGCGAATCCTCTCAGTCGCGGCTGTCTGACTGCCACTTTGCCATTCGCGACCTCGCGAGCACTGCGCGCGCTTGCGTCCTCGACCTCCGCCAGTCCTCAAACAGCGCAGACACGCAGACCTCCGCACAATGTCGACAGTGATGATGAATGGCTTTGGCTTTAGCCGCTTCATGGTCGAGAGCTTCGCGCACACGGGCGGCGTGAAGCAAAGTAGCACCACTGGTGGCGCCGATGGCAGCGTCAGCACCACAGCGACGACGACGCCAGCGAGCAGCAGTCGCAACGGCACGGAGAGCGCAGTGAACCCGAGCAAGAGCGAGCTCTCGCCAGACACGTTCTCGCGCCGCTCGACCGCAGAGACGGACCCAGACGCCACGCGTGACGAGCTGGAGCCACTGCCGCTGAGTGTCCAAGTCGCGTACGACCGCGTCGCGCGCGTGGCGTACCACGCCGCGAGCCGCATCGACTGGCACCAGCTCCGGAGCAGCACGTCGCTCTGGGACGAGAAGAAGAAGCTCTCCGCGAGCAGCAGCTTTGCGATCTACACGCGCCAGAGCCGCGGGATGCACTACGTCATGGCGCTCGGGACGCTCTCGTGCACGCTCGCAGAGCTCGAGAGCGTCCTTCGGCCAACGACGGACGTTGCGTACCGCATTGCGATGGCGGAGCTCTACAGCGACGCGTTCGTCGACGGCGCGGTCCGGTACCGCTCGAGTGCGAGCAGCAGCAGTAGCAGCCGCGCACCGAACCGTCCGCGAGCAGCGAGTGGCCGGCATCGCTCGCGCTCGGGACGCACTGGCGCGGCGACACCGAGCGGGACGACACCAGCGCGACCTTCGCTGTACTCGGGACCGCTCTACGGGAGCACACCGTCCGTTGCAACAGCGTCGACGACGCCATCGCCACCAGCGGCGCTCGACTACATCGCCAAGACCGCGACGTTTGCGCGCGCGCACATGTTCGCCAAGGCGCAGCAGTGGACGTTCCTCGAGTGCTTCCAGCCCACGGCCGATGGCTTCACAGTCACACTCTCGTCGCTCAGCCCTGTGCGCGAGCCAAGTGCTGCCGTCCCAACGAAGCGCGAGCGCGGCGCAACGCTCACTGGCGCACCAGCGGCACACAGCAGCAGCGCGGTCGAGCACCTCCAGGGCATCACTGCTGCGTACTCGGTCGCAGTCGTGCCGAGTAGCTCTCAGCGCTCGGAGCTCCTCGTGACGTTCTACTCCAAGTTTGCCGACGACTCGACGACGTTCGGGCCGCTCAAGCGCCACGCGTTCAAGCTCACGCTGCGCGCGCACTTGCTCACGATGGCGCGCGCCGCGACGCGCTTGCCCATGATCATTCGCCGCAAGCGCCTCGACGCCCTCGCACTTTGCACCAGTAGCCCCAAGGCGCTCCGCATCGCGACCAATGCGCTGTGCATCTGCTGCACGGCGACGCTCCACTTCCTACGCGCCAAGACACGCTGCTACGCGTGCGGCTACTTTGTCTGCGACCGGTGCTCGCTCGAGCAAGAGGTCACGGACACCTCCGTGGAGCGCACGCGCGTGTGTCAACTGTGCATCCGTCGCGTCGACCACGCAGTGTACAACGACCGTGGCGAGCTCGCGGACGCACCAGACGGCACAGCGCCGTCGCGAGCAACGCCCGTGACAGCGCGAGACGCCAAGACGCCGTTCATGACCGACGCCCTGGACCAGATC
Organism: Globisporangium parvum; assembly: GCA_023333885.1. NCBI lineage: Eukaryota > Oomycota > Peronosporomycetes > Pythiales > Pythiaceae > Globisporangium > Globisporangium parvum. The sequence goes on from JAASFT010000457.1 coordinate 15,244, forward strand.
TTCCACACGTCGCCCGAGCGCAAGCGCACGGTCTTGACAACGTACGTTCAGGACGACCGGGAGCCGCAGGCGACGCTCAAGGGCCCGCACACGCGAGTGCGGTCGTCGTCGTTGTCGTCCCTTGCGTCCTCTCTGCTCTCGCCGCCGTCGTCTGTCGACGTCGAAGCGTTCGCTAGTCCGGTCGACCGAGAGCTCGAGCCGCAGGAGCAATCGCTTGGGCCGGACGACAGTGTCTGGGTCGACTATGAAGACGACGGCGACTTCACTGGGACCAGCAGCAGCAACAGCAGCAGCAGTCGGACACGGTGCGATCAGCCACCGCCCACGGGGTCGTACCCCGTGCCGCAGAACGACGCGCATCGGTCCAGGATGGCGCAGCAGCAGCTCGCGCAGCTCGAAGACGTGTCGTCGCTCGAGATCATCTGCTCGATCGCGAGCCAGGAGCTCGAGTGCCCCGTCGCAATGGTCACGCTCGTCGCGAGTACAAAGACGCACGTCGTCGCAACGAACTGCGAGCAGTACCGGCACGCCGTCGTGCCGCGCAGTGAGTCGCTCTGTGCGCACACAGTCATGCGCGACGACGCGGACGACCGCGAGATGGCGCTGCGCGAGCCGCTCATTGTCGCGCAGCCAGCGCTCGACGCGCGCTTCCGGGACCTCGCGATCGTGCGGCAGCGCGGTCTGCGGTTCTACTGCGGCTTCCCGCTCATGAGCGAAGACGGCTCGGTCGTTGGCGCGCTCTGTTGCGGCGACTTTGCTGGCGTAGCAGCGAGTGCGATGCCGCCAGTGGTGCTCACGCCACAGCAGACCGACGCAATGGTCAAGCTCGCGGCGACGGCGTCGAGAGTGATGCAGCTGCGCGGCAAGGACGCGTACAAGCGGCTGTAGCTGCTTGAGTAGCGGGTGGAGTGTACAGTGAGCTCGTGGACGCGCGATTGACGGAGTAGACGATGCGCCTGGACGGCGTACAAGGTCCCTCTCTCACTCACTCACACACAACTCGCGCGCTGTTGGAAGCACGTCTCTCCCGCGTGCTCTGACTCACATGTTATATCTCTCATGCACTGATGTCGCTGGCGTCCTTGGCGACGAGCTCGAGTCTCATGAGAGACAGCGTTTGAGAGAGGAACCAACCTTGAGCATGCGACTAGCATCTCCATTGATGCCTTCTGAATGTAGGAGACGTACTCGTAGGAAATGCGATGGTTTGCAAGTCGAGACATGGGGTCGCGACACCAGCACACAGCATTCAAAGGTATGACTTCCATTCAGTTCTAGGTCCACACGATGTCGCGGGCTGTGGTTGTCGACGATGGTAGACAATGGTAGACAGTCTGTACAGACGAGAAGGACGCGTAGTTTGCGCGTACGACTGGCACACCAAGCTGTCGGGATGGTGGTCGTAACAATCGGAGCGAGGCTCAGGTTCAGGTTCGAGCTGAGAAATCGCGACGAGGTTGCGTTGCGCGATGGAACGAGAACGCGCTGCAATGCGCTTAGTGGGTTCAACACACATTGATCTGCTGGAGGCCGCCACGAAGCACGAGAGCGGTCGCAAACGAGGAGTATCCGCACTCTTGACTGCGAACACTTGATCGATCGACTCGATCTGGTTGTGCTGCTCGTAAGCGCACTCAGCACCCCTAGGCGATTCGAGCGCCGCTACTTTCACTTCTGCTTGTCGAAAAACCATTTTTTACATAACCAAGCCATCAGAACCAGCTGGTGTTCTTCGGTCCAGTTCATGCGTCATGCCCTTCTTCGTTCGACGATGAAGCCGAACGATGGATGGTGCGCTGCGTGCGCGTGAGTGAGTGCGTGTTGAGCGTCTGTATGCGGCATGCGCCAGTGTGGCGCATGAAGTCCTGGAACGCCAGCTCGCGTGCGGTGGTCGCATTTCGAGATTGTCGACTACTCACGCACAGCACTCGCGCTCCATGCCGACCGTGCTGTACGACGCTGCATCGGCAGCAGCAGGCAGCGACGACGACCGATGGAACCAAGACTGTGGCCAGCAGCAGACGCAGACACGACGCCACGTGCGGCTCTCCGACCGCCGACTTGCCGACCTCGCAGACGCAGTCTCTCGTAGCATCAACTGGGACGAGCTCCGCGCGTCGACTGCGCGCTGGGACAAGAAGCGCGTGCGCGGCAGCGGCGCGGACGACTTTGCGCTCTACACGCGTCGGCACAACGAGGCGCGGTACGTCATGGCAACGAGCACCGTCGCGTGCTCGGTCACGGAGATGCGCAACATCCTGCGCGCAACGACTGATGCCAAGTACGCTGCCAAGATGACCGAGCTCTACGGCACGCACTTTGTCTACGGCGCGGTCGTGCACCGCGCGAGCAGCCACGCGACTGCTGGCGCGAACGCCGCCGCAGCGGAGCGAGCGGTCTCGTGCGCCACGACGAGCACGTCGCTGTCGTCGGCCATGTCTGGCGCCACGTGCGACGTGCTCACGCCGGACGCGTACGACGTGCTCGTGAAGACCGCGACGTTCGTCAAGCCGCACATGTTTGCACGCAACGAACAGTGGTGCTTCCTCGAGCACTACGCGCCGCGCGGAGGCGACAGCCGCGCAGGCTTTGTGCTTACGATGCGCTCGCTCCACGCCGACGACGTGTTTGTCGGCAAGACCAAGGGCGTGACGCGGCAGCTCCAGGGCGTCACCGCCGCGTACTCGGTCGAGCTCGACCCGGTGCAGCGCCTCGTGCGCGTTGTCTTCTACGCAAAGCTCAGCGCTGCCGCCGACGCCGCAGACGCCGCGAGCACAAGCAGCACGAGCCGCAGCACGGCGGCGTCGACAAGTACGCTCGAAGCGCGGCTGACTGCGATGGCGAAAGCAACGCGTCGACTGCCGCTGCTTGTGCGGCGCCGGCGCCTCGGCGCACAGGTGTTCGCTGACACAAAAGCGCTCGTGCCGCGCAACACGCGCTGCGTGTGCTGCGCCAAGTCGCTGCACGTGCAGCAGCTGCTCCAGACGCGGAAGCAGTGCCACCTCTGCGGCGCGTTCGTGTGCGAGCCGTGCTCTGTCGTGCAGCACGTCAAGCGCAGTCGCGTCAAGCGCTTCGTCGTGCGCGTGTGCGAGCACTGCCTCGAGCGCGTCGACGACGCGTCGTATGACAACGTACCCGCAGACGGCGCTGTGCCGCCGTCGATCCGCGCGAATGCACCGAACGCACCGCCAGCCGGCAAGCAGATGACTGCGCTGCTGCGTGAGACGCTTGCATCGTCGCCTGCGTCGCGCAAGCTCGCGGTCATGAAGGTCATTCGGTACCTCGTGGACGACGACGACCTCGTCGAGCCAGCAGCAGAGGCGCTGTCACGGGACTCGACTGCATCTGCTCACGTGCGACAACGTCGCCCGACTGTGCGACTGACCGAGGCGACGCCGGAGCGCGAGTACGTCCGCGCACTCGAGATGCCGCTGTGCGTGCGTGAGACGCCGCTTGAGCAACTCACGCTCGCAAACGCGACGAGCCGAACGTACCCGCTTGCGTACAAAACTGGGAACGCTGGCGTCCCACACTACCCGATCCCGCGCGACGAGCAGCAGCGCTTGGCAATCGTGCGGCAGCAACGCCTCGCCGAGCTCACGCACGTGCCAGAGCTCGAAGTGATCTGCTTGCTTGCAAGTCGCGAGCTCGACTGCTCGGTCGGACTCGTGACGGTCATGGGCGCCGAGCACATCCACATCCTCGCGTCGACAGACGGCTTCACGGAGACGCAGCTCCCGCGCGAAGACGTCTTCTGCGCGCACACGATCATGAGCGACGCGCCGGTGCTCATTCCGCACCCTGAAGCCGACATTGCGTACAGTCGGTTCCCCGTCGTCGCCGACGGTGGCTTACGCTTCTACTTTGGCTTTCCACTCAAAGCCCCGGACAGCACCGTTGTCGGCACCGTGTGCTGTCTCGCGCACGAGCCGCGCGAGGTCTCGCAGGCGCAGTTCGCTGCGGTCGAGAAGCTCGCGGACGCAGCGTCGCGACTGCTCCAAGCGCGCATGCAGGACACCATTCCGATGCTGGCATGACCGTTGACTGTAGGTGGCGTATAAGAATCCGAACGTAGACTCGTCCGAACAGATCACTTGCGTGTCATGATTGCACTCGACTGCCACGCAAGTCTCATCACTGTCATCGCTGAGGACCAGCAGCTCGTGCTCGGCGCGAACTTGGAGGACTTGCAGAAGATCGAGATGCCGCGCGCACACGCGTTCTGTTCGCACACGATCCTGGACGACAAGCCG